>CM033643.1:15880011-16148363 GCA_019512145.1 Engystomops pustulosus
TTAGGGTTTTATATCACTTGACCGCATGTCACAATGTAGCAAAAAAACTTATTAACATCCCTATTACTTATTGACAGATCTCTTTCGGAATATTACAGTCCTGCCCAGTCCATCCTGGCAGAGGGATCGGGACCCAAGTCTAGAATTTTCTGCCAAGTAGTTAAAAACAAAACATAAAGCCAGAAGAGAATCAGGACTGATAGAGGTGAAATACAGTTCAGGTCACAGGGACCCATTTCCCAATATGTCACTAAATGCTGGTACAGAAATCACACATCTGTCTAAACCTGCTCAGCACAAAGTCTTGTTCCTCCTGCTCTCCTAGTTGCTGTGGGCCTAGTTCTCATGATCAGAGAGATTTCCAGCTGTCAGATCCTCAGGGTGCTGTCACACGTCGCGTTTACCGCACGCGTTTAAAAACGCATTGCAATAGCTGGAGAGTGATTTGCCTAATTAAACAGCTGCTAACACCTGTGTTTACAAAACGCAACCGTTAACGCATTGTTAACGCATGCGTTAACATCGCGGTTAACGCATGCGGTTGTTAACGCATTGTTAACGCATGCGTTTTGTAAACACAAGTGTTAAGAGGTGTTTAATTAGGCAAATCACTCTCCAGCTATTCCAATGCGTTTTTTAACGCATGCGGTAAACGCGACGTGTGACCGCACCCTCACCGATCACCTTGTTACCATCTAGACAAGGGGTACTTTTTGGCTGAGAGAGCCATGAACGTCACATATTTTAAAATGTTAATCCGTAAGAGCCGTACAATATGCATATGCCTTCCAGTAGATAGGTAGCCCCAGCACATGCTCCCAGTAGATAGGTAGCCATAGCACATGCCCCCAAATAGATAAGTAGCCACAGCACATGCTCCCCAGTAGATAGGTGGCCCCAGCACATGCACCCAAGTAGATTGGTAGCCACAGCAGATGCCCCCAGTTGATAGGTAGCCACAGCACATGCTCCCCAGTAGATAGGTATTCACAGCACATGCCCCCAGTAGATAGGTAATCACAGCACATGCCCCCCTAGGTACAGGAACTTTCCTTCATGTTTCAGATTGCTAAAAAAGTGATCCGCGTCTTCTGATTTTTGCATTTTGTGGGCAGATAAGTTATTTATTTTTGTAATTTACACTAATGGAGCAGGAGACTAAGCTATCTTACATGTCACCACCCCATGTGCCTCAGAATCGGAATGCTTGTCTACCCTGTGACTCGCATGTTGACTAGCACCAACCTGGATCACTGAGTTTTATGGTCTTTTCAGTGAATATGGTGGTGATTTATCACAGGCAGGAGCTCAGGGTTATGATTGCGGCAACATCCCAACCGCGTCTGGCTAGATTCTTGATGTATCTGGCAGGCAGCGTGGCCACCAAGCAAAACTAGGGCAGGTCCGACCTGGCATAGTTTTGCGTAAAAACCAGTGATTGAAAGTGCCGGTCCCTCTACTGTGCCCTTCTATACCCACATGGCGTGGAGGTGGTGTATTCACTATTTTAATTTAACTATTTTATTTAATGTTTCTACGCCAGGGGTATAGAAGCAGTGATAAATATGCAAAGAGTTTGTATGCTCTCTCAGTGTTTGCATGGGTTTCCTCCGTGTCCTCTGGTTTTCTTACCACACTCCAAAATCATACTGGTAGGTTGATTGGATTGTGAGCCCCATGGGGACAGGGACCAATTTGACAAACTGTGTAGCGCTGAGGAATCTGTGTGCGCTATATAAAGGAATTATTATTGTCCGCCTAATTGCCTATATGTACATGTAGAATAGAATTCAGCACATACTAGATATTATATTTAGGAGATGCGAGTCACTTTCTCTGTTGGACAAAGACTTGTGGCGACAAACATGGATGGCTTTTTAGATTTCATACAGACGGGTATTTTTTAAAACTTTTATTTCTCAGAAGAACACAAATTGAAAGCCGCATTGTGATTGGTCAGATAACAGCTTAGCAGAAACACTAGTATATTTACTAAAAGGCCTCATATAGACAAAACTATAATTGCCAAATAACAAGGGTGCGGTCACACGTCGCAGTTAAAACTGCATCGCAATCAGCTTTGAGGTGGTTTTAGGTGCAGTTTTGTCAATTGAACATGTGAAAGACATGAACTGAACGAGTGAATTCGATTTTGAAGAGGAAACTTGAAGAGGAAACCTGCTCCACAAATGTCATTCACTCGTTCAGTTCATGTCTTTCACCTGTTCAATTGACAAAACTGCACCTAAAACCACCTCAAAGCTGATTGCGATGCAGTTTTAACTGCAACGTGTGAACGCACCCTCAAAATCAAATTCACCCGTTCAGTTCATGTCTTTCACCTGTTCAATTGACAAAACTGCACCTAAAACCACTTCAAAGGTGATAGCGATGCAGTTTTAACTGCAACGTGTGAACGCACCCTCAAGCTGTTGTGACCAATGACCCTCAAGCTCCGGACCAATGATGTAAAGTAGTAGATAATGGACCGAAGACCCTTTCTCTCTCAAATATATAAACTCATTAGTCATTAATGTTCTGCTTTGCTATCCTCCATGTAAGATGTGCACAGCAATGAGGATGACTATAGTCGGCTTCATAACCCTATGTATGCCATGTGTTATGTGACTGTGTATCATGTAAGTGTGAAGTAACTAATATAAACACTGCCACCTACAGTCTGTAGTGAATAGTGAAAAAATATTCTCTGTTTTTGGATTTGTGATTTGGACTTTGTATTGTACAATTATGGAAGTTATACTTAAAACTAATAATAGCAGTAGCCGAAAACAGCCTATGGGGGATGTCATCACCAGAGCGTTATTACTGAAACATCGCAAATTGAAAGACACAGAATGATACGTTCTTATTTTTGCACAAAAGACTTTTCTTTTTTTATTGTGATAAAAATTGTTTTACTGCAGAAAGAATCTAGGCTCCATGGGATAAAGTAGTTCCGGGTGAAATACAAGTTCTTGAGGTTTATCCTTAAATTTGTATGTAAGTTTATAATTGTTACTCCAAACAAAAAAAAAAATGTCCCTGTGACAATTGGATTTTCAAAATGTCAGGGGAACAAGGATTATCAATAAAGCTTCATTACAGACACCTTAGGCTACATTCACACGAACGTATGGGGGACATATATACGGCGTATATACGTCCCCCATACATCGCAATGGCCTCACGGCGCTGTACGGGCACTGTACCCCTCTGCACCCCGTAGAAAGATAGGACATGTCCTATAACTCAACGGAATATGGCACCGGGCTCTATGTTAGGCTATGGAGAGGGGCGGGATTGAGTGGCGCTCTCCCCCTCCTCCTCTCCCTGGCACTGCCGTGTGCCCGCCGTGCTACGGTACGGTGTGCAAAGCAGTGTGAATGTAGCCTTACAGCTGATCATTACAGCCTGGGACTAAAGTAACATGCAAACAGCTTCACCAGAGGTCATAGGGGGCAGAGAGGTTCAACTGTAACTAGGGGTTCACTGTAAGTTTATAAGGTGTCCTTAAATAGGACCTGTCATCCTAAAAAAACGCTCTAGGAGCTGCTTACCAAAGTAATTGGCATAATTAGCATTGTTAAACTGCTAGCTTTATCGGAACCTAGCAAACACTGCACTGCCATAGCCTCAGAACAACAGACTGAGCTTACAGCGGTCCGGCGTATTCATGAGGGGTGGTCCAAGGAGGCGGAGACTGCTGCATGAAGCCTGGCAGTCACCGCTGGCCTATGGCGTGGGAGGGGCTGTCTGGGGAAGAAGCAGAGGAGAGGGGAGCGCCTCGGACCACCCCTCATGAATATGCTGGACCACTGTAAGCTCAGTCTGGTGTTCTGAGGCTATGGCAGTGCAGTGGGGTAGCGATAGGAGATGATTACCTTAGTAAGGAGCTCCTAGAGCGGTTTTTAGGGTGACAGGTCCTCTTTAAATTGCGAACTGCCTGTAGTGCCCAAGAAATTGCAGCATGTATAGTATAGTGCTGTGTGTATAAATCTGAGAATTTTCAGACACCGAATTTAATCAGAATATTTTCTGATTTGCCTCAGATGAAGGAAACCTACCATCTAGAATCTACCTATTAAGATCCAATACTTAAGAACACCTGACTTACAGACGACCCCTAGTTACAAACGGACCTCTGGATGTTGGTAATTTAATGTACTTTAGCCTGAGGATTCAATGATCAGCTGTAACAGCTATCAAAGGTGTCTGCAATAAAGCTCCTGGTTCTTATGACAATCCAACATTTTTAAAATCCAGTTGTCACAGGGACCAAAAAAATTTGTCTGGGGTTACAATTATAAGATATACAGTTCCGACCTACATACAAATTCAACTTAAGAACAAACCTACAGAATCTATCTCTTGTATTCAGATTCTAGTTGAATCTTACAGAAAATTCTGTGAAGCTTCAGCGAATCTTGAATGATTGGCTGATCTGTAAGTGCCATAACAAGCCGCGTGTGAGGTGTGTATATATTTAATCCATTGTGTTTGATTTTCTGTGGCTTTTGTTTGAGTTCCTAGATTACAGGTTTGGTTATCAGTGAAGGTTACGCTGAGATTACAATATTTTTGGGCATAGTACAAATCTTCCAAAGGTCTTACAGTCACAGTCATAATCATGAGGAAATAAAGCCAGCGACTTTAACCCTTCACTCACTGAGAGCTAAGTATTTCTTTGAAAAAAATGTATTTGGGGGTAGGACTCCCCACTGTCTCACATCAAACTATTCAGTTTTAGACTGTGGGCCCCATCCTACATCTATGCAGAATCCATTGCATTGTACGTCTTGTTCCTACATATTGAATACCGGTCAGCTAAACCTGGCAGCTTATGTGTAAATGGTGTCTTGAGTCTCCTGTACAAGAGGATTGGGCATGTTCGATTACAACATGCCTGATCTTTATGAACAAGGGAGGTAAACCACTGCAAATGTCTTACCCCGTATTGAGCCAAGCCATGTAAAGCCTACCATTAGGTATAGTGTTCAGACACAACGATGTATATTATACTTGTGGGTATTCTTATTAGCCCCATTAGCAGGTTTTAGTAGCCCCCTAAGCTGCCCCCTAGTTTAGTTGCATAGGTGGAAATGCAGGTGTGTTCAACTTCTATATGAGGTTGTCCTATATGAGTGGTGCACAAGCTTTATATAGGGGGAGATTTATAAGGAGTGTCTGAGGTAAAAGAGGTAAAACTGTTCTAGTTGCCCATGGAAACCAATCAGAGCTCACTTGTAATTTTTAAACAGCTGTGGGGAGATGAAAGCTGAGCTCTGGTTAGTTGATCACTTTTGATGAATCTTATGTGTCCAGCATAACTAGAAATGTTTGGGCCCGCGCTGCAAACTTTTGACTAACTTCCCATTAACTGCTTTGGTTCCTATGGTGATAGTTACAACTATGGGGCACATTTACTTACCCGGTCCAGTTGCGATCCCGCGGCGCTTTGTCCGAAGAGGATTCGGGTCTGCCTGGCTTCACTAAGGTCGTGCACTCGATATCCTGCATGTGTCGCTGCCCAGGTCCGCCGGAGTTCACCTTCTTCTTCCGCGGTTTGTCCGAATCCGTCGGGTTGTCTGATGGCCACACCCCCCGATTTCTGTTGCGGCGCCGATACGTCACAATCCAATCGCATGCACCAAAACCCGGGGCAATTCAGCGCAAAATGGCACAAATCTGAAATATACGTGAAAACCCGACAGAATCGCGGCCGCAGGACCCTTAGTAAATGTGCCCCGATGTGTAAGGAAATGTGCAATATGCGACAGAATGACTGGGCCACATGTGTCCAGAGAGTCAATGCACAGCATTTATCTATCTGCACCTATGTGTAATATGCGTATGCTTGTGCCATGTATATGTATGTGTGTACTCAAATGGTTAAAGGGAACCTGACAGCAGAAATTTACCTAATAAACCACTACCAGTATGATGTCATGCAGCTGAACACCTTCCAGATAGTGGTGGCATCATCCAGAAAACTTTAAAGTCAGAAGTAACCTGGTCATAAAAAGTGAAGGAGGTGGAGATTTTAAAACTGAAGTCAAGCTCTCTCTTCCACTGAAAGCCCCCTTCACTGTAATTGATGATCCTGTATCTAGAGACATTACTAACCAGATCTCCTGAAGTCGGATGTATGATGTCAATCACAGAGGAGGAGGTGTTCAGAGCCCCCCACCTTGACTTCATTGAGAAACTATCCGCCTCCTTGACTTTATACAACCAATTTATAGCTCACTTCAAAGTTGATTTTCTGGATGATGCCACCACCATGGGCCTTGAAAGAAACAAAAACTAGAAGGTGTTACCCTTTTTTGACAACATAGTGGTAGTAGTTTATTAGTCCAATTGCTGATGACAGGTTTCCTTTAATGTGTGTCCTGGAAACCTATGCCATGTGAAGAGACACACCCGTGGACAAGAATATATTATATCAGCTAGACTGTTGCTTTTGCAAAGCCACACCCACAGTGACACCGGCACCGTAAAATTGGGCCATTGTTATAAATAATATAACATTTCCAGTCTGGACAATTGGGAGCACTTGGATAAACACTGGGTCGTCCTGGTCTTTGCAAGGTTTCACCTGGCATTTTCAATATTGACTTCTGCCTCCATAACAAAGCCTCGATGATTCTGCTCATAATGTCTTATCATGTCTAATGCCCTTCATAGATTAATGTTTTACAGGTTATTTGTACAGAGATCATCTGGCTGATGTCCATGTCCAGCCGCTCCTAGATCTAATGACATATGGCAGAGCCTGAGAATGGATGCGGTTATAGGGTGCCCAGTGCACGGATTTCTGTAAGTTTACATATTAGGGGTTGGGAAGGAATTTTTACCTGCATTGGGCCAATTGGCATCAGCCTTGCAGGGTTTTTTTTCCCTTCCTTCGAATCAACACGGTATAATTTTTTTAAAAAAATGGCTAGGACTTAATGGACTGATGTCTTTTTCTAACCTTATTTACTAGGATACTATTCAGCGGGATGGGGCAGCTGTAGAAATGTCTAAAATTATCTGCTACATGTGAATCCATCTTAAATTTCCATCTTACAGTTTCTCTGGAAAGATATGCCCCCAGTTTTCATTAAATTCAATAATTATCTGTTTGCTAGTATGGTTCTTGGTGCACTATGTGTGCGACCATCCCTGCCATTGCACCTGTCCCCAATGGGGCTCACAATCTAATCACCCTACCAGTATGTATTGGAGTGTGGTAGGAAAGCTGAGAACCCGGAGGAAACCGGAAACATACAAACTCTTTGACGATATTGACCTTAATGGGACTTGAACCCAAGACCCCAGAGCTACAAGGCTGTAGTACTTACCATAGTTTAGGGATGAGAATGGAAGGAGGAACCCACCATCGCATGTACCTGAATAGGTAGATTCCTCCATGGCATGGTTCCCTTAAGCCAATAAGTGGTCTCCTTGAATCATAGAGCATATATATTACAGTGAATATATTACAGAACAGACAGAAGTTGTGATTGTAAATTTTCCTCGCTGAGACTCAGGCTGAAGCATCTGGCAGTGATCCAGCTAAAGTTTCACATACTTCATTTCAAACACCATATAAAACAGACATTTTTGTAAACATATTTGGCACATACAGTACTTTGTCTATAGCATCATGTTCACTGATAAAAAGAGCACTCCTCACGTCCCTGCTTTCTTTTTAAAATCTTTATTGCCCTAATATGTAAATTTTGTAAAGCGGCTACTGGGGCGTGGAGTAGCTGGAACGCCAGCTTCTCGGACAAGGGCGTGCCGAAGATCTCAGGGTAGGAGGAGCAAAGAGGCTACTGGGGCGTGGAGTAGCCGCGACATGTAGCCTCATGTCCGTCTACTCTACGCCCCAGTAGCCGTTTTACAAAATGTACATATTAGGGCAATAAAGATTTAAAAAAGAAAGCGGGGACGTGAGGATTAGCTCTAAGGGCTATGCTCAAGTCCAATACATGCATCTACCACCCGTTCTACCTTTATAGGTAGATTCGTGGTGGTAGGTTATCTTTAATCTTACCTTGCTGTGGCTCCGGGTTTCTATAGTTTTCTTTTTTGGGCCTGTACCTGGACAGAAGCTCCGGAGTCCCATGTGTATACTTACCTTCCTCTGCACATCACTTCCTCAGCACATCACTGCCGACCCTATGCATGTATACATTTGCTCAGCAGTTACATCACATTGAAAGTGTGCATGTGCAACATCCCTGCCGTTCTACCTTCATAGGTAGAATTGTGGTGGTAGGTTCCCTTCAATTAATTAAGCTGCTTGATTGTTTTTTGTTTTTTTTTACTACCCAGCCCCCTAGGGAAACCACCTTTAATATGTAACAGTGTAGTATTAGATGGCACTGGACATCCTAAAAAAAGGCAGCAATCGTTCAGAAATGCCTAACACAATGTTTTTATTTTTATTTTTGTACCTATGTGGTGATTTGGTATTGACCGACTCCTTTAATTTGGTACAAGGTCCTCTGGGCAGTGCCAGATTATGGTTAATGGTAGCTGGCACAGCCGCCACTGCATCAAAGTACTCTGTATCACACAGGGAAGCACAACACAGTTTTGCATTTATCACAACATCACACCAACAGTGCAACATTACAGGTCTAATGAGCCCCGATGTGTGACTGAGCCCCCAACAGACTTGCAGTTCAATCCTGAACTCTCTAGCTCCTTTACTTATAAAACCGATATAAATGTCACCTCATAGTTGATGCCAATACAATGGGATATAAAAGAAACGTGATCTGGAAGGGGTTAATCTGTTTCCCAACATACTGGTTGTGGTTTATTTGGTCAGTTTCTGTTGACAGGTTCCCTTTAAGAAAGTTGATGTAATGTTATGCAGTCGAGCAATGATCAGAAATGTCTCCTGTAGAATGATTGATTTGGGTCAGTGGATATCACAAGTGACGTAACATTTTCCTTGAATTTATATAAGCTCAGCCTGAGCGTTCAGTGATAGGGAGATGTCGCTGAGCCAGGGATTGGTGGATCCGTGCACTCCCATTCCTAGATGTTTCATCATCCTGTAATACATAGAAGTAATATCACTCAACACTAAACAGTTCAACATGTCAAAAGTGAGGGCAAACTTAGATAATCACAATCAGGTATGTGCCTACAGGGGTTACGTGGTGCTGTGCAGGGAGGCTTAAAGGGGCAGAACAACTTTTTCAACTCTGTTATTAGTGAGAATCTGTGGTTGTTGATACCTTGATACCTTAATGGCCCATTGAAATGACTATGATGAGGGTGGTAAAGTTTTGAGACTGGCACATTAAGTGATGGGTCACATATGATGAGAAGCAGAGACTATTGTTGCATTGGAGCAATGAATGTATAAGGAGCGTGAAAATGTTATCATGTGGGATAGTCCGCACAGACCTTCTCTACAGATCCCTCTGCTTTTATTAAAAGCTGCACCAAAATTCTGGTTGTACACTGCAGCTCTGATTGAGGGTGGGGCTGAGGAGCAAATCAATACAGAGAGCTAAGAGCACAGCAGTGTGAGAACCAGCTCCCGGTGCACATGGAAAATCTACAATATTGGTGTATAATGTATTATTCAAAGTCTACTGCTATTAACAATTTACACAAAGTAAAGTGTGCTGCCCCCCCATCAATTGTATCCGTGTCGTAAAGATGCAGATGCAGTTGATTCTTTTACTGATAATACACACCTGCCCGTAGCCTTTGGCAGTTTCCTACTTCTGGTGGGCAATTTGGGCAGCCATGGGCTCCCTCTGGAACACTAAAGACCAATCAAATTATATTCTGCCATTGTTTGTAGAGAAGCTGGTGGATGAGATTTGGTGATCGTTTTGCCGTCCATAGTAATCAGTTGTTGGAATTACATCCCGTCATGGGAAACCTTAATAATATAATTTTTCTCGATGGATAACACATCTATCAATCTCTATTACTGTATTTATGCTTCATGTTGTGCTTCACTTATTAAACCATCTCTTGCTTCACCTATGTTTTCTGTTAATCATAGTACTACTGAATGTCGCCTGTCTTTCTGGTGGACTTTGACAGACAGCCAAGCATAAAGCTCAGTCACGAGAATCAGTTCCTTCCATGTCCATTGCAACAGCCGGAGCTCCTGCCAGCTGGCTGCCATCTTACTGAAACCGAGCACCTCCAGGCAGCGCTCCAGAAAATTGATCCAGGAAAACACCTCATTTCAGAGAGGAAAAAAAAACCTGCTCAATATGCTGATACCATCCTGCAAGAGCGCAGAACATGGTACTGGTCGTGGCAAAATGTGGGAACTGTATGGCGGTATTTTATCTGTTGAATAGATGCCGGTGTGGGCCGCCACAGGGCGGTTCCTGTCCCTGCTACAGGGCATGTGAAGGCTGGAGCCTCTTGATGTATCCAGCTGTGCCCGGAGGGGCAAAGGGGCCCTTTTGTGCGCTGGTGTATGATAAATACCCCCCTATGTAACTATGTAGAAACTGAATGTATTACATGGGGACTGTATGAAACCAACTACATAGATAGAGCACCAAAACCAAAATTACCATAAAGAGACAGAACCATAACCAAGATTACTACATAGATAAATTACCAGAAGTAAGATTACTACATAGAAACAGCACTGGAACTAAGCTTACTATACAGATACAGAGCCAAAACTACTACATAGATACATTACCAGAACCAAGTTTACTATACAGATACAGCAACGAAATTAAGTCTACTGCACAAGTATGGTAGCAGAACCAAGGTTACTAAATATGTACTTTAACAAAACCAAAGTGACTACATAAAAATAGCACTAGGTCCAAGCTTACTACATAGACACTGGGTCAGAACCAAGCAGAGTGAGACAGACAGCCTTGTACATATCGTACATATATACTCCACAGTAAATAGGGGATTCACTCTGATTTGTGCTCTAGGCTGGTGATACAGGGACCTATATAAGTCTATAGGGCACATTTATTTACCCGTTCCCGTGGAGTTCACAGAAAGTGCATCGTCTAACGATAATGCCCTGTGCCGCGATTCACTAAGATCGTGCACCCGATATCCTGCATGTGTCGCTTCCCCGCTCAGGTCCGCCGGAGTTCACCTTCTTCTTCCTGGTGCATGTAAGTGCTTGATCTTGCATCACAATTTGAATCTTAAATACCACGCTCAGTCCGAATCAGTCGGATCGTCCGACGGCCCGCCCCCCGATTTCTGGCGCATGAAAGCCAGCGCAGCTGAGCCACAATCCGATCGCGTGCAACACATTTCCCAGCGCAGACACCTGTTTAATACCTGTGACAGCTGTGCAAAAACCTGAAAACATCGGAAAGTTCAATGAAAGTGCGATGCCTTACTAAATAAGCCCCAGTGTCTGATGTTGGATGATTGTGGACTCATGGGTAATACCAACACTTACTAGAAATCTGGTCACAGGGCCATATAGTAGGTAATATAGTCATTGTGCCCCCCAAAGTTGAGTTTCTTCCCACAGAAAATAGTCACAGTGCTCAACACTGTAGCCAAACCACAGTTGCCCACACAATATCCAAATCACATTGAGTTCTCCACCATAGTAACTAAGCCACAGTACCCCCACTTAGTAGCCAAGTCATTGTGCCCCCCCTATAATAACCAGGTCACAGTGTCCCCCATATACTTTCCGAATTACAGCACCCCTCTGCTGTATATAATCACCCTGTCAACTTATTAAAACTTTTTCCCCCACCTGCCTAAAACTTTTGCACAGCACTGGTATTACAAACCACCTTTTTCCACCAATGTTCTGACCTTGTTGTTTATGTTTTTATAGTGAGCCATTTCAAGTAGTAAAATAATGAGAGTCTGAATGACAGACCCCCATCTTCACCCTCCTCATAAACTCCCATGTACTGCTTTACCCAGCGCCACGCAGAACATAACCATCTATATGACATGTCACACGGAGCCTCTCTGTTCTGCGCCTTCCCCTGCCAGACTGATTGGTTCATAAAGCAAAATTCAATATAGAATGAAGTGCTCCGGTGAGAGCCGCTGCGTCTCCCCATGTGCTCATAGCTTCAGCAATCCTCATGACGCTGACTGATAAGAACTGGCGGCTCGGAAAGCTTCCCACTATGTTATTTACTACCTGATATTGCTTTACAATGCATTTTACACCCCATCACTTTTAAAAAAAAAAAAAGATGATAACAACAATGAAAGTTTTGTAATATGTCTTATCAGAAAAGAAAAAAAACTTCCTATTTTCCAGCTGATTCCCCCCACCAGGAAAAAAAATATATTCTGAAATCTTTGCTGAATCTTGATCTGAGCAAGATGCACTGATTACAGCTCTACATAGAAGTCTATGGAGAAGGGGGGACGTGTAAGGACGTTAAATGAGAAAAGGAAGGACACAGGTAGACAGAGACTTCAAAATCCATTGTGATAAAAGAGTCACTTACTCATAGATACAGGCACCATGACTTTTATAATTATGCTAATGGAGGGAGCTTTACCAGAGCCTCTTTCTGCTGTGTTCTCAAGGACCACGAGTCGCAGATGGAATTCTGGGTAACAACCAAATTTAACACGAACAACAAGCAATTGTCCCAGCCCAATGTGTTAAGCGTTGTTCACTTTCCTAAGAACTTTGTTTTTCCATAAAAACAGTGATTTATGGACGCATGGACAACGTTAGCACAAAGGACAGATGTTCGTCTGATTTCATGATATACTTTGTGCAGCCTGTAGTACAGCCAAGATGAACATAACAAGCGACGAGTCCTCCTCCCCTGGTAAAGTCATGAGTCAGCCTTGTTTGTGCGCAGTGCATCATATGGTTTAGAGACACCTTGCACAGGAACAACGTCCATTACCGTCATCCTGCCTACAACAGGAGATGGCCCGAAATCTCATGTCTCTGACTACAACACCTAACTACAAAGTAAGCCCAAATATTTTATGATACACATATTAGATGGCCCTATGTCTTAGGAGCATGGATGGGTTATTTCTCTGACTCCCAGAGCCCATTACAAACCGAGATGGTTCCTGCACATCACGCATCTTATACAATCTACAGAACCCCGACTCTATTGTGTGTGGGCAGTGGCGTAACTTAGGAGGTGCAGAGGTGCGCCGGCCAATAGGGTTTAGGGGTCCCTTATGTTGGTGCACTTCCTCATGAGAAGACATTTACTATAAAAACCTACATTGGAAGTCAGGGGCCGGCACGACTTGCCTGGGGCCCTCAGCTTCTAGTACCCGCCACTGGTGTGCTAGGCCCTTGATCTGTACATCAAGGGTCAGGTAGGATGCGCACGTGCCTCAATATGAGGTTTGAGGGGGCATCCACCAGCCATCCCCGAGCCATCAGAATCCGGCACAAAAACGGCGAGGCCGCACCGCATCCTCTGTATCTTTTCCCCTAGTTCGGCACTGTTGACGACATATCACCAGGGCACTTAATCACAACGAGACATGCTCCCCCGTTTTCTCCAAAAACTACAATTTACACTACAAAAAAGGTTCCCCTAGGGGAAGGCCGCCCGTCAGTGGTGTGAAGGTGTAAAACCAGAGTGGGACCATGGCGGGTGCAGTGTATGTGTGGATTCTGTAAGAAGAGGGTGGTTTGGAGGCTGGTTTGTGAGTGGAAACCAAGGTGTGAGGGCCATACGATAGAGAAAGTCCCTGCACTAATTCATGCACATCCTATATCGGACATGTTAGTGGCACAAGCGGCGGGGGAAAAGCCGGGCATTTATTTGGCCTTTGGCAATAAACCTAACCAGAGAGAACTTGATAACCATGCATCTACAAAAGACGCCTGATTTGTGGCCTTTGAACTCATGCTTTAACAAGAGCGGGCACCCACTTGGTCAATCGACGAACATAACAGAAAACCCAATTACGGTACCTACTACTGTGGGGCCACATGCTACTTGCAGCATGGCTTCTGCCATTGTAACAATAAAGTTCCTATAGGGAGTAGGACCAACGCTGCACAACACGCCATTGTGCCAGGATCAACATCCAATGATCAGGGCCACAACCCTCACAGCCACCAGCACACAGTAACAACACTGTCAACAGTACAGGACCAACGTGAATGGATCACAAAAACTCATGCAGATCACTTCAATAGCCACCAAGTATCAGTCAAGAGTGGCGATGGCTGTGACAAGTCTTTTTTGTAAGCGGTGTAACCCGTTTCATACCTCTTAAGCTAGTCTTACTCGAGGACATTGTATTTAGTTTAAAATCAAAACTTTATCTTGGGGGGGGGGGGGGGAGGTTTACGCCCACTAGCCATGAAAGATGTTGTGCAGTTGCTTGGGCTGGGATTAACTACGTAATGAATAAAAAAAAACAACATTTTGGAAATACTTTCAAAGAGACCTTTGAAGCCTCATGATGCAGAGTTCGGGGGCATGACAACAGCTTTAGCGGGCACTTTGCTTTGTCTTTAGCCCCCACAGTTGCAGAGATATACAGTCCCAGTTTCATCTAGACCCATTTTAATCTCTCCCACTGTCAGGGAGGTGCTGGAGCGGCAGGAGGAGGGGTGTGTTATTCTAATCTTCTCTGACAAGCTGAGACCTAAGAAATATTATCAGAACACACCCTCTTCTTATGCTCCAACACCTCCTCTACTGACAGTGTGAGAGGATTATAATGGATCAGATACTGGGACTGATATACTCCAAAACGTGGGGGTATGTAGGTCGTCCCAGTTTGTGGCCTGCTAAGGGGGTTGCCAATTTTTTTAAAATTGATCCAAATAAAATCAATATCTAACGTGGGGGCTTAGTACCCACTATCAGCTGCACGAACCACATGCAAATGGGCTCTGTGCCTGTTAGATGTGATGTTACTGTGGCCACTTCTATTCACTACACTGGTAGCCAAGTCCAGTCCTACTTCCAGTCCCGTGCTGGGTCGAACTGTCAGACCACAAGTTCGAATTGATTGTTTATCTCTGATGGACCACTAAAAATACTGAACGACCATCTTTAATAAGTTGTGTTATTATTACTTTACATTTTTTTCCATCTTATTTGCACTTTATGATATATAGTGGGGAGTGAGGGTGGATGTTGACCCTGACCCTGAAATTTAGGGGAGCATGTTTTTCCCCTATGAATGGAAGACTGAGAGGCCTATTGGGTTATTGTCCTTCGCACAACAACGACTCATATTGCATGTATGAGATTACACGTGCTCTCGTAGGCAGTGTCTAAAAAAAACACTCACGCGATGGATCGGTATGATTACGGTAAATTTTCTGCCGTTGACTGAGAATGAGGGTAAAAGGTGCATTGGAGCGCGGGATAACCTGCACCTTTACTTCCAGTGTGCACACGATGGTGGATCCACCAATGACTCTGAACCTGAGCCTTGGGCGTCTGTGTGTGAACAGGGACGTCTGTTCTATGACCGGACACAAACAGACACTTGCTATTGATGTCAAGATTTCATTGCAGTCCTCCTTCTGCTTAACACTGCTGTGGTTACTGTAAACAATGTATCCACGTGTACAATACCCACCCCCTGCTTCTTCAAGAACATAAGGCGACTTTCCTAGAATCCCATATAGCATCTCGATCTGCATACTTAGAGGCATTACATTGAGTACATTCTCCACATTGCAGGGGTCTGGGTGTCGCTGATTGTTTATGGACAATCTGCATTGGTAAGTAGTTAAAACGCTGCAGGGCTCCATGTCTTCTCAATCCAAGAAGATAATCGTCAGCAGGTTATGATCGTGACATGAAACAAGATGCTAAAAGACACCGTCGGTATTGGCACCGAGTCAGTCTCTTGTTTGTTCAAGTTAGTTCGGACACCTTACGCAAAGATTTAACGGAAAAACCGCGGTCTGCCGGGTAAGTATCTGTGTCTTAAGTCATCAGGACATGGGAATGATGCATTCCAGTGGGGGTGCCACAATTATCAGACCTCCCCCCCATCGCATGGAGGCAGCAGGACACTTAGTTCATAGAGAGTGGTTGGCTTGGGAGTGACTATACCCTAAATTCTTAGTGGGGGAGGGAGGACCCTATTTCCGTTGATCAGTGAATTGCAGAGCAATCTAGCGCAGTACCAATCATAGCCACGATACATGATGGCGCTATGCTGGTAGACTCCATAGAAGCCTGGTCGTGGCCCCCACCAACCGATATTTCCCTCCCGATGTCTTGTGAAATGGCTGGTGGTACCCTTGGTGGATTGAACATTCTCATAGGGCGCAAACATCCGTAAACCGCATTTAGGTTTCTTATATCATTGACCGAGTCACAAGTGCCAAAAAACTTATGAACATCCCTATTCTATGACAGATCTCTTTCGGAATATTACAGTCCTGCCCAGTCCATCTGGCAGAGGATCGGACCCAAGTCTAGAATTTCCTCCCTGCCAAGGTTAAAACAAAACATAAAGCCATAGGAGATCAGGACGAGTAGAGGTGAATACGTCAGGTCACAGGGACCCATTTCCACAATATGTCACTAAATGCATGGTACAGAAATCACACTCTGTCTAACCTGCTAGCACAAAGTCTGTTCCATTCCATTAGCAAGAATGGGTACTTCCTGCTCTCCTAGTTGCTCTGGGGGCCTAGTTCTCTCGATCCGAGAGATTTCCAGTCCTCGTCAGATCTCGGGCTGTCAAACGTGCGCGTTTACCGCACGCTTTTAAAAACGCATTGCAATAGTGGAGAGTGTTTTGCCCTAATTAAAACGTGCTTAACACCTGTGTTTACAAAACGCAACCGTTAACGCCTTGTTACGCATGGTTAACATGCGGTTAACGCATGTGTGTTAACGCATTGTTTACGCATGCGTTTTGTAAACCAAGTGTAAAGGTTGTTTAATTAGGCAAACTCACTCTCAGCTCATTCACATGCGTTTTTTAACGGCAGGTAACGCGAATGTGACCGCACCCTCACGATCACCTTTGTTACCCATCTGACAAGGGGTACATTTTTGGTGAGAGACATGAACGTCCACAATTTTAAAAGTGTATTCCTAAGAGCCGTCTACACTATGGCTAGCTTCCAGATAGAAGGTGCCCGAGCACATGCTCCCAGTAGATAGGTACATAGGCACATGCCCCCCAGTAGATAAGTGCCACGCACCTGCTCCCAGGTAGAAGAATGTGGCCCACACATGCACCAAGGAGATTGGATCCACAGCAGATGCCACGTTGAGTAGGTAGCCACAGCACATGCTCCCCCAGACATAGGTAACCACAGCACTGCTCGAGTAGATAGGTAGCCACAGCACAATGCCCCCCCCCCCACAGTAGATAGGTACCACAGACACCTGGTTCTCAGAAAATGGTAGTGCACAGCAAACAAAAAAAAATAATATCACCACCTGCACCCGCTGCACCGCTCCTCATCGCTCCCACTCTTTTCTTTTGACCAGACTTAACTATGGGCCTGGGTTCTACAAAGGACTTTGGCAGTCGGTACCTCGCCTTCTTGTCCCGTGATCAGTGTAGACACACAGCAGCCATCAACGATTATATAAAGATCTGTTCCGAGAGCCAGATACGCCCAAAGAGTCTATTGGCTTCGCAGATTGTGGATATTGTGGCATAGGGATTAACTTATCTAAGTGATACAACAAGTGTCGGCCCAGGTTTCAGTGGGGATCCTTTGCCGTGACTCATGGCGGCATTAAAAATTAGAAAACTAAAACGTATCTCCGTTTCCTAAATATTCCCTAGCTTTTATCATCCTAAACAGCCCCACATGGTTATTTTATTAGCCAGCCCGCTGGTTTTTTATACGCCCCGCTCGGGTTATTTTATATACTGCCCCACCTACCCCTGTGAATTTCTAACTGTACAAAAGCTATGGGGCCCCCCAGCAGCCGGGCCCAGCGCACTTGCCCTTGTGACTGCACTCCAGCCCTGGCTAAACCCCCCCTTAAATCTTTAGTTCCTAGGTGAACGTTGACACGTATGCGTACCAAACGCTGATCTACTACCTTTGAAGTGGTTTGAGGCGCAGTGTTGTCAATTGAAATGACATTTGTGGAGCAGGTGTTATCTCCTTCAGGGATGCGAGTCTTCACACGCTCGCCGTTACAAACTGATCGCAATCAGCTTTGAGGTGGTTTTAGGTGCACGTTTTGTCAATGAACAGTTTGTAAAGACAGAACTGAACGAGTGACTTCTATTTTTGAGAGGAAAATGCCTCACCACAAATGTCATTCACCTCGTTCAGTTCATGTCTTTTCTCATTACTGTCAATGACAAAACTGCACCTAAACCACCTCACAGTCTGATGCGATGCAGTTTAACGTCAACGTGCGGTGAATTGCGCCACGCCCACCCCAAATTCAACGTTCGCACGCCGTCTCAGTTCATGTCTTTCACACCTGTTCACACTGACATAAACTGTTCACCTAAAGACCACTTCAAAGTGTGATACGCGATGCAGTTTTAACTCGCCAACGTGGAACGCACCCCAGCTGGTGTGACCAATGACCCCAGCTCCGGACAATGATGTAAAGTAGTAGATATGGACCGAAGACCCTTTCTCTCTCAAATAATATCAACTTAGTCTTAATAGTTTCTCTTTGCTATCCTCCATGTAAGATGTGCACAGCAATGAGGATGACTATAGTCGGCTTCATAACCCTATGTATCTCATGTTATGTGACTGTGTCATGTAAGTGTTAATTCCTAATATAACCTGCCACCTACGTCTTTAGTGAATAGTGAAAAATATTCTCTGTTTTTGGATTTGTGATTTGGAACTTTGATTGTCAATTATGGAAGTATATACTTAAAACTAATAATAGCAGTAGCCGAAAACTATGGGGGTGTGTCATCACCAATCGTTATTACTGAAACATCGCACCATTGAAAGACCAGAAGAGTACGTTCTTTTTATTTTTGCACAATAAAGACTTTTCTTTTTTTATTGTGATAAAATTGTTTTACTGTAGAAATCTAGGCTCCATGGGATAAGAGCAGTTCCGTGTGATACAGTTTCTTAGGTTTTGGTCCTAAATTTGTATGTAGTTTATAATTGTTACTCCAAACAAAAAAAAAATGTCCCTGTGACAATTGGATTTTCACAATGTCAGGGGACACACGGGGATTACAATAAAGCTTCATTACAGCACCTAGGTCTAGATTCACACGAACGTATGGGGGGACATATATACGCGTATATACGTCCCCATACATCCAATGCCTCACGCGCTGTACGGCACCGTACCCCCCTCTGCCCCGTAAACGATAGGACATGCCTATACTCACGGAATATGCCGCCGGCTCTATGTAGGCTATGGAAGGGGCGGGATTGAGTGGCGCTCTCCCCCCTCTCCTCTCTCCCTGGCACTGCCGTGTGACCGCGCCGTGCTACGGTACGGTGTGCACAAGCAGTGTGCAGGTAGCCTTCCGCTGATCATTACAGCCTGGAGCTAAAGTAACATGCAACAGCTTCACACCGAGGTCTAGGGGCAAGAGGTCAACTGTAAACTAGAGGGTCTCACTGTAAGTTTATAAGTGTCCTTAAATAGGACCTGTCCATCCCTAAAAAAACGCTCTAGGAGCTCTTACCAAGTATTGGCTAATTAGCATTTTAAACTGCTAGCTTTTACGGAACCTGTAGCAACCACTGCACCTGCCATAGTCCTCGAACACAGCTAACTTACAGCGGTCCGGCGTATTCATGAGGTGGTCCAAGGAGGGGAGGACTGCTGCATGAAGCCTGGCCAGTCACCGCCTGGCCTATGGCGTGGGGGTGCGCTGTCTGGGAAGAAGCAGAGGGGGAGCGCTCGACCACCCCTCATGAATATGCTGCCACTGTGAGCTCATCAATGGTGTTCTGATGGCATAGGCAGTGCAGGTGGGATAGCGAGGGATGATTCACCTTATAAGGACGCTCTCAGAGCGGTTATTTTAGGTGACAGTGTCCTCTTTAAAATTGCAACTGCCTGTATCGCCCAAGAAATTCGTCAGCATGTATAGTATAGTGCTGTTTGTATAAATTCTGAAGCATTTTCAGACACCGAATTTAATCAGAATTTTCTGATTTGGCCTCAGATGAGTAAACCTACCATCTAAATCTACCTATTAAGATCCCTACTTAAGACATCCTGACTTACAGACGACCCCCTATTACAAACGGACCTCTGTTTGTTGATAATGTAATGTACTTTAGTAGGCCTGAGGATTCAATGATCAGCTTGTAACAGCTCAATCAAAGTTGTCCTGCCTAGCTCCTGGGTTCTTATCCAATACCAATCATTTTAAAATCCAAATTGTCACAGAGAGCACAAAAAATATTGTCTGGGGTTATAATTATAAGATATACAGTTCCAACCTACCACAATTCAACAAGAAAACCTACAGAATCCTATCTCTTGTATTCGATTCGAGTTTGAATCTTAAGAAATTCTGTGAAGCTTCAGCGTCTTGAATGATTGGCTGATCTGTATGGCATAACAAGCCGCGTGTGGGATGTGTATATATTTAAATCCATTGTGTTTGATTTTTCTGTGGCTTTTGTTTGATGTCCTAGATTACGGTTGTGGTTCATCAGTGAAGGTTCGCCTGAGTTACAAATTTTTGGCTATACCAAATCTTCCAAATCTTATGACATCCAGTCAAATCTGTACAAAAGGAACATAACCAGTCGACTTTAACCTTCACTCACTGAGAGCTAACGTATTTCTTTGGAAAAAAATGTATTTGGGGGTAGTGACTTCCCCACTGTCTCCCTATCAAACTATGCAGTTTAGACTGTGCGGCCCATCCTCATCGCTATGCAAATTCTATTGCATTGTACGTCTTGTTTCTGCTATTGATACCGTCATGCTAAACCTGGCGCTTTATGTTAATGGTGTCTATCTCCTGTACAAAGATTGGGTCATGTTTCGATTAACACATGCCTGATCTTTATGAACACAGGGAGGTAACCACTGCAATGTTTCCGCCAGTATTGAGCCAAGCGTAGACCTAACATTAGGTATGGTTTCACTACAACGCGATGTAATGTATAACTTGTGGCGTATTCTTATTAGCCCCATTAGCGTGTTTTTAGTAGCCCACCTAAGCTGCCCCTAGTTCTATTTCATAGTGGAAATGCAGGTGTGTTCACTCTACTCTATATGAGTTGCTGTCCTATATGAGTGGTGTTCAACAAGCTTTAATGGGGAGAATGCTTATAAGTGTTTGTCTGAGTAGAGGTAAAAAACATGTTCTAAGTTGCCCATGTAAACATCAGAGCTACCTTGTAATTTTTAAACGCTGTGGGAGATGAAAGCTGAGCTCTGGTTAGTTGATCGCTTTTGATGAATCTTTGTGTCCGCATAACTTAAGAAATGTTTGGACCCCGCTACCTGCCACTTTTGACTAACTCTTCCATTAACTGCTTTGGTTCCTAGTGATAGTTACTAGATCTGGGCACATTTACTTACCCCCGGTCCAGTTTTGCGATCCCGCGGCGCTTTGGTCACGGCGAGTTCGGGTCTGGCCTGGCTTCATAAGGTCGTGCACTCGATATCCTGCATGTGTCGCTGCCAGGGTCCGCCGCGGCACCTTCTTCTTCCCGGTTGTCCGAATCCGTCGGGTTTCTGATTTGCCACACCAACCCCCCGATTTCTGTTTGTCGGGCGCCGAGTACGCACAATCCAATCGCAGGCCAAACCACCGCGGGCAATTCATAGCGCAAAATGGCACAATCTGAATATACGTTAAACCCGACCGAATCGCGCCGCAGGACCGCTTAGTAAATTTGCCCGATGTGGTAAGGAAATGTGCCATATGACAGAATGACTGGCCACAGTGGTCCAGAGCGATCAGATGCACAGCATTACTATCTGCACCTATGTGTAATATGCGTGATCATGCTGTGCCATGTATATTGTATGTGTGTACTCAATGGTTATAAGGGACCCTGAAGCAGAATTTTACCTAAGAACCACTAACCAAGGATGTCATGCAGCTGACACCTTCCGAATAGTGGAGGGCATCATCCAGAAAACTTGTACAAGTCGAGAAGTAACCTGGTCATAAAAGTGAGTGAGGTGAGATTTTAAATGACAGTCCGACTCTCCGCTCCACTGAAAGCCCTCCCTTCATGTTTATGATGATCCTGTATCTAGAGACATTACTGAACCAGATCTCCCTGAAGTCGGATGTAATGAGTCATCACAGAAGGAGGTGTTCATGAGACCCCCCACCTTGTACATTCATTGACGAACTATCCGCCTCCTGACTTATATCAACCAATTTTAGCTACTTCAAAGTGATTTCTGGAATGAGCCACCACCATGGCCTTGAAGAACAAAACTAAAGGTGGTTACCCTTTTTTGAGCACATAGTGGTAGTAGTTTATAGTCCAATTGCTGATGACAGGTTTCCTTTAAATGTGCTGTCCTGGAAACCTAGTCCATTTGAAGAGACACCCCTGTTACAAAGATATATTATATCCTTAGACTGTTGCTTTGCAAGCCACACACCCCAGGACACCGGCCACCGTAAAATTGGGCCATGTGTATAAATATTAGATTTTCCAGTCCGGGACAATTGGTGAGCACTTGGATAACACTGGGTCCTCCTGTTCTTTGCAAGGTTTCACCTGGCAATTTTCAATGACTTGCTATCTGCCTCCATAACAAAGCCTCGATGATTCTGCTCATAATGTCTTATCAGTCTTGCCCCGTTCATCGAGTTAATGTTTTACAGTTATTTGTAGCAAGATCTCTGGGCTGATGTCCATGTCCAGGCCGCTCCTATCTAATGACCTATGTCGAGCCTGAGTAATGGATGCGGTTATAGGTGGTGCCCAGTGCAATTTCTGTAAGTTTACAATATTCCAGGGTTGGGAAGAATTTTTAATTACCTGGCATTGGGGCCAATTGGCATCACCTGCAGGTTTTTTTTTCCCCTTCCTGCTTTGATCAACAACGGTATCATTTTTATTAAAACATGCTAGGACCTTATAGGCTGACTGTCTCTTTTCTAACCTATTTACTATGTCTAGTCAGCGGATGAGGGCAGTTTTCTGTAGAAAAATGTCCTAAAATTATCCTGCTAATGTTGAATCCATCGTTAAATTTCGCATGCTTACGTTTCTTTCTCTGGAAGATATGCCGCCCCAGTTTTCATTAAATTCAATAATTATCTGTTTGCTAGTATGGTTCTTGTGGCACTATGTTGTGCGACCAACCTGCCATTTGCAACTGTCCCCAATGGGGCCTCACAATCTATCACCCTACACGTAGTCTTGGAGTGTGGTATGACACAGAGAAACCCGGAGGAACCGGAAATGCAATACAAACTCTTTGACGATATTGACCTAATGGGCTTGAACCCAGACCCCAGAGCTACAAGGGCTGTAGTACTTACCATAGTTTAGGGATGAGAATGGAGGAACCCACCATCGCATGTACCTGAATGGTAGTTCCTCCATGGCGTGGTTCCCGTTAAGTCCAATGATGGCCTCCTTAAATCATAGAGTCTATATATTTCAGTGAATATATACAGAACGACAGAAGTTATGTGATTGTAATTTCCTTCGCTGAGAACTTCAGCTGAAGCATCTGGCAGTGTCCAGCTAAAGTTTCCATACTTTCATTTCAACATCCCATAATAAAACAGACATTTTGTAAACATAGTTTGGCACATACAGTACTTGTGTCATATAGCATCATGTTCCCTGAAAAAGAGCACCCTCCCTCCCTTGCTTTCTTTTAAAATCTTGTATTCCCCTAATAGTGGTAATTATTAGTAAAGCGGCCTACTCGGGCGTTGATATCTGGAACGCCAGCTTCTCTCGGACAAGGGTGCCGAAGATTCAGATAGAGGATAAAGAGCTACCTGGCGTGGCGTGAAGCCGCGACATGTAGCCTCATGTCCGTCTACTCTACGCCCCATAGCCGTTTTACAAAATGTCACATTTAGGGCAATAAAGAATTTAAAATAAAGCTGGGACGTGAGGATTAGCTCTAAGGCTATGCTCAGTCCAATACATGCATCTACCACCCGTTCTAGCCTTTTAGGTAGATTCGTGGTGGGTAGGTTATCTTTATCTTACCTTGCTTTTGCTGTGGCTCCTCCCGGGTTTCTATAGTTTTCTTCTTTTTTTTGGGGCCTGTACCTGGACAGATAGCTCCGAGTCCCATTGTATACTTCCTTCTCCCTGCCATCACTTTCTCAGCACATCACTACTGCCCCACCTATTGCCGAGACCTGTATACCTCTTGCTCATGCAGTTAACATCACATTGAAAGGGTGTGCATGTGCAACATCCCTACCGTTCTACCTCAAGATTCATCAGCGTAGCTATTGTGGTGGTGTTCGTCTTCTTTCAATTCTTAGCCTGCTCTAATCCGTTTTTGTTCTGTTTTTTTTTTTTACTCGCCGACCCCAACCACCTCGACGCAGGAAAAAGGCGGCAGCCCCTAGTACAAGTAACCCTTAATGTACGGTGTATATTGGGATGGCACTGTCGATCACCTCTACAAAGGCACCAATCTTCGATTAAATGCCTAACAGCCATGTCTTTTTTATTTTTAGTTTTGTTACCTGGGTTGTATTTGGTATTGCACCGACTCCTTTAATTGGTACAGGTCCTCTGGGCGTGCCAGAATTATGTTATATGAACTGGCTCACAGCCTGCCACCTGGCATCAAATTACTCTGCATCATCACACGGGAAGCACAACACAGTTGTTTTTTTGCATTTATACACTCTAACTTTCCACACCACAGTGGCAACATTCAGGTCACAATGAGCCCCGATTGTGACTGGGCCCTCCCACAGACTTGACATTCATCCTGACTCTACAGCTCCTGACTTTATAAAACCACGATATAAACTGTCACCCGTCCATCGTTTGATGGCCCAATCAATGGGATAATAAACAGAAACGTGAATCTGGAGAGCGGGTTATCTGTTTTCCCAACTACCTGTGGTTGTGGTTCTAGTTTGGTGGCTCAGCTCTTCCTGCTTTGGGACTTATCGTGCCCCTTTTTAACGGAACTATTAAGGCGCTCTCGATTGTAATTCTTCGACACTCTTTACTTCACGTCCCACGAGCAAGTTACTCATGACAATACTGTCTCATGTGAGATAGTGGAGGACGTGTGTTGGCCAGTGGGATAACAAGTGCACGTACACGACATTTGCCTTTGTAATCTTATATAAGCTCAGCCTGAGCGTTCAGGTGACTAGGATGTATGCCGGACGAGCCGGGATTGGTGGAGTCCCGTGCCGCCATCTCTCCATCCCTGTGTCTTCCCTCGTATGTGCTTATCATTCCATCCTTTCGTTATTGACATGAAGTAAGAGTCATCTCTTCAACATCTCGATAAACAGGTTCCTCACTGTCAACAATCGTGAGGTGTCCAACATCACATCTGAGAATCACAAGCAGCGTACGGGCCCTATCAGGGGTTTACGGCTCTGTTGCAAGAGGCGTAAAGGGTGCAGAACAATATACTTTATTTTTCACACAAACTACGGTCCTTTATTAGGCAGAATCTGTACGTTGTTGATCGTTGATACATTAAGTGGGCCCATTGAAATGACTATGCATTGCAGTGTGTGGCTAATTTGTGTTTTGAGACTGGCACATTCAGTGATGGGTCAAATATGATGAAAGCCTAGAGACTTTGTCTGCAATTACTGGTCCAGGCATTTGAATGTTATAAAGGAGCGATTGAAATGTTAACCTGTGGGCCGTCGCACAGAACCTTCTCACAGATCCCTTCTGCTTTTAGTAAGCTGCTCACTCCAAAATTACTGGTTTTACAGCTGCAGCTCTGTATTGAGGGTGGGGCGAGGAGCAAATACAATACAGAGAGCTAAGAGCGCACAGCATGTGAGAACCAGCTCACTTCGTCGCCGGTGCACTTTAGGAAATCTAAACTAGTTGTTGTATAATGTATTTTCAAAGTCTACTGCTATTAACGATTTCACAGTAAAGTGTGCTGCCCACCCATCAATTGGTATCCGTCGTCGACAGATGCAGATGCAGTTGATTCTTTTAACCTGATATAACAGACCTGCCCGAGCCTTTGGCAGTTTCCTACTTCTGGGGCATTTGGGCAGCCCCTGTTCCTCCGCTTCACTCACGGAAGCACTACAAGACCCTATCACAACTATAATCTGCCATTTGTTTGTAAGAAGCTAGGTGGATGGAGATTATGGCTGATCGGATTTATACGGTTGGGCCGTCCATAGATTAATGCAGTTGTTCTGGTGACACATCCCGTCAGGAACTTATAATAGATTGTTCTCGATGGATAACCCTCTATCAACGCTCTATTAACTTAGTTTTTATTCTTCATGTTGTGCTTCACTTAATAAACATGCTGCTTGCTTTCACACGCTGTTTTCTGTAATCATAGTACTGACTGATTGCGTTGCCTCTTCTTTCTGGTAGGCTTTGACGACACCCAGCATAATAGCTCATCATACGAGATATCAGTTTCCTTCCAGGTACCAGTTGCAAACCGCCGGAGCTCCGGCCAGCTGGCTCCTTCGTTAACTTCCGAAACCGAGCACCCCAGGCATGCCGTCTCCCAGAAATGATCCAGACACCCTCATTTTCAGAGAGGAAAAAAGACCTCTCATATGTCCTAATAACCATCCTCGAGCAAGAGCGGCAGGAACGTGGTACATGGTTGGCAAACGATGTGGGAACGTCTAGGGACTGTATTTCCTTATCGTTTCCAATAGACCGCCGGTCGTGGGTAGAGGTCCTCTTGCGCCCGCAGGGTCGCTATCCTGTTTCCCCCCTCTCCTACAGGGCATGTAAGGCTGGAGCCTGTTCAGCCTTGAATGTATATCCGCAGTATTCTGTGCCTCGTAGTCTGGCGCCAGGGGTAAGGTGGCCCTTTGCTGTTTGTTCCTTCTGGTTTGTATGAATAACTCGCTCTTCCACCTCGTGTGCCCCCCGCCCTTATGTTACACCTATGTAGTATTAACTGCATGTATTTACATCTTGCCGGAAACTTGTTATGAACCCAACTCAGACATAGTTTCAGCACCAAAACCACAAACCTTATAACCTACCAACAAAAGACAGAACGCGGATAGAAGAGAAACCAAGATTACTACATAGATAAATTACCAGAAGTTAAGATTACGACATCGAAACAGCACTTGGAACTAAGCTTACTATAGAACATGATACAGAGACAAAACAAAATAAAAAACCAAAACTTACTACATAGATACATGCCATGAACCAAGTAGATATAAACAGTATACAGCACGAAATTAAGTCTACTGCACAAGATATGGTAGCAGAAGAACCAAGGTTACTAAATATGTACTTTAACAAAACCAAGTGACACATACATAAAAATAGCACGAGGGTCCAAGCTTTACTTACATATACACTGGGGTCGAACCTAGCAGAGTGATGACCAAGACAGTAGCCTTGTACGTTGTCTAAGCGTACATATAATAACGTCCCAGTGAATAGGGTGATGCACTCTGATTTGTGCTCTGGGCTGTGTGATACTCAGGACCTATATAAGTCTATAGTGCAATTTATTGACCCGGTCCTGTGGAGTTTCACAGAAAGTCATATTGGTCTGACACCGATTAATCTTGCCTTTCTGCTCCTATGGCCGCTCCGCTCCGCCCCCCCCCCCATTAGTTTTATGTCTAATGTATTGTTGCCTTGCCCTGGTGTTCCGCTTATTTCATTCCAACTAAGTATCCTGCGGTCCCGATTTTATCCTCTGCATGTCGTCTCGTGTCTTTCGTGTCTCTCTTCCGTCTACAGGACTGTCTTTTCCTGTTCTCTCTTGCTCTAATCTTCTGTTTCTCTATTCCGCTCGCGCAGTTTCCATGTCCTCGATCATTCCGATGTTCGCATCCACTCTTGTCTTACGTGTCACCTTCTTTCTGTTGCCCTTATCGGTATGGCAATGCTAAGTCCTTGCGGTCCTATCTCTTCGGTTCCGTCTCCCTATGATTTTTTCATCCTTTGCTATCACTGCCACTTTTGTGAAGTCTCTACAATAATACCCCCCTCCGCTTTACACGCTAGGGTTCTTCCCCCTCTCAGTTCCAGTGATCAGTCGGAATTTCGGTGATTTCCAATCCATCATTTTACCGGCCCGCCCTCTTCCGTTTTTTTCGCTGTCACGTTCCCGTCCAAAATCGGGCGGGCTACGCCCTGCCGCACTCCCCTCCCCACCCCAACTGCGAAAACGAATCACGTGAGCCCTAAACTCCCGCCGCCCCCTTCCGCCTCCCACTCTCTCCTTTTTTCTATCTTCTTCTCTCTTCTCTTCTCCTTTCTTGCATTCTTCTCTGCTCCTAATCTTGCTCCGTTCTACTTTCCCTCAACCTTATCATCTCCTCCGCTCCCCCCTTGCCCTCTCATCTTCTGTCGTATTCCTTTTTCCTTCCTCCCGCTCTGTTTTCTTTTTTCACTTCCTTTCTGTCTCGTCCTTTTCCCTGAATCTTTTTATCCCTTCTCCTCTTTACTGGTCTCTACTCCGTGCGTTCGCGCCTTGTTCTCGCCTCTTCCCTAGGGGCACGGTTCCACTGTGCCGCTCTTCTATGTTCTGGAGAATTTAGCTGTCTTTTGTTTTCGTCTTGTCCTCGTCTTTCTTGTTTCTCGTCGTGGGTCCATTTCGCATTCCCCTTTCTGTTCCGTTGTGTTTCTTGCATGTGTCATACGCCTTAGTTCTGTTGTTCCTCGCTCTTCCCTTATTCTGAAAGCCAGCGCATAAATGATGACCACAATCCGATTCGTAATGTGCAAAACATAGCATTGATTCCCAGCAAAGCGCAGACAAACCGTGCCTCGTTAAGTACCTGTGACACGTTTTCAGTTAGCTATGTCCCTGGCAAAATAACCTTTTTCTCAATTCTATATTCCTCGTATTCACTCCTCCTACTTCATACGTCTGAAGTTTCCTTTACTTTTCCCTATCGCGTTCATATACAGCCCGTGGCCGTTTCCTTCTTCGGGTTTGCTCCGAAGATACAAGCCAATCGGAAGTCGATGCTCCTTCACGTGGGCGTGCGCCTTAGTAATAGCCCCAGTGTATGATGTTTGGACGCTGTTAGTATATTTTTTTCGGTTGCCGCTTTGTTTGATCTTCCATTTGCTGGCCGTTCAAAGCCTATCCCCCCTATTCTTTCTTTTATACTCTTCACGTTCTTCACTCTACCTGATCTCCTCGTACTCAATCCATCGCAATCCACTCCTTTTCCTCCCTCACCCTACCGACATATATTATCTTCGACTTTTTCGTTATCTCAGTTCTTTCGTCCTTTCACCGCATACTTCTGCCGACTTCCAGGGGTTCGAACGCGGGGGTCTCAGTATATTAGTTTGCATTGTTTGGCCTCTCCTAAGTCTTCGATGATTGACCTCGTTGACTCATCTTCCGCTTAGGTGTGCTGGTTTCCTCTCTTTAGTTCTGCTACAGTAGTCGGGGGGAAGGGGAGGAGGGAGATTGGCCCTGCCCCAGTCAGAGTACCTCCAGTAGCCTCTGTGGCCACCTTTATGCCCACGTGCCGGCCATCCATTAGTGCCCCCGCCATATTGCCTTCCCGCGCCCACCGCCGTCATCAATAGGTCGTCCCATCGTGCCCCCACCACATTTTAGTTTTCTCTTCTTTTCTTTCTTTCTTCTCCATTACGTACGACCGGAGTGGCGGGTCGGAGGGGGGGCGAGCGTATAGGGGGGGAAGGATGGGGAGTCTTTAATAAGGGATGACGGATATTTAGGAAATGGGGCGAAGAGGGTTATGAAGTATAGGGAGGAAGATATATCTCGGGAGGTTGGTATTCTTAATATAGTCATAGTGGCCCCCCAAGTGAGTTTCTTCCACAGAAATAGTCACCAGTGCCTCACACAGTAGCCAAACCACAGTTGCCCCACAATTCCAAATCCATTGCTCTCCACCATAGTAACTAAGCCACAGTAGCCCCACTTAATAGCCAAGTCATTGTGCCCCCCCCTATAATAACCAGGTCACGTGTCCCCATATACTTCCGAATTAACAGCCCCTCTGCTGTATATAATCACCCTGTCAACTTATTAAACTTTTTCCCCCACCTGCCTAAAACTTTTGCACAGCACTTATTACAAACCACCTTTTTCCACCATGTTCTGCCCTTGTTGTTTATGTTTTTTATAGTGTCCATTTCAAGTTTAAAATAATGAGAGTCTGAATGACAGACCCCCATCTTCACCCTCCTCAAAACTCCCATGTACTGCTTACCCAGCGCACGCAGAACTACCATCTATTGACATGTCCACACGGAGCCTCTCTGTTCTGCGCCTCTCCCTGCCAGACTGATGTTCATAAAGCAAAATTCAATATAGAATGAAGTGCTCCGGTGAGAGCCGCTGGCGTCTCCCCATGTGCTCATAGCTTCAGCAATCCATGACGCTGACTGATAAGAAATGGCGGCTCGGAAAGCTTCCACTATTTATTTACTACTGTTATTGCTTTACAATGCATTTTACACCCCATCACTTTTTTTTTTTTAAAAAAGATAGACAAACAATGAAGTTTTGTAATATTCTTATCAGAAAAGAAAAAAAACTTCCTATTTTCCGCTGATTCCCCCACCAGGAAAAAAAATATATCTGAAATCTTTGCTGATCAGTCTTGATCTGAGCAAGATGCACTGATTACAGCTCTACATAGAAGTCTACAGAGAGGGGGAGGTTTAAGGAGTTAAATGAGAAAAGGAGGGACACAGGTAGACAGAGACTTCAAAATCCATTGTGATAAAGAGTCACTTACTCATAGATACAGGCACCGTGACTTTTATAATTATGCTATGGAGGGAGCTTTACCAGAGCCCTTTCTGCTGTGGATTCACAGCTATTACACTGTGCTGGAGAACTCCCCCCCCACCCAAGTGATACTTACTGCAGGCAGAGGAGGGAGAAGTGTTGAGGGGAAGGCCAGACAGTGTGATCCCCTTTGACCTCATTAACATAATTGCAAAGTTGATTTTAGAAGGAAGAAGTCTAGTATAACCATATAAGCAGATTACCACAGTCACAGTGCCTGGATCATGAGTAATGTCCTGGTTATCGGATGGATTTTGATGGTAGATTTCCTTTATTTGTATCACACTAAAATACTTCTTAGGCCCAGTTCACACCATGCATCTTTCCTTCTTATACAACATTGCTTGATTCTGGTCGGGAAAGTAAGTGCTCATTCAGATTTTGAGGTCTGTTTTTTTTGCAGATGGCTACTACCCTTGATCCTTTTGTCTGTTCATACATCCGTTTTTTTCCATGGATGTGCAGACAGTGAGAAACAAAATAGCACCATGCACTATTTTTTCCTCATATGCAGACCTCCATAGAAGATCCGCATAATAAAGATCTGGATAAAAAATGGACAGCACACGGATCTGTATGCAATCTGTTTTTGCTCAAATGTTTCTAGGCAACCATCTTGTCTGTGCAGAAAATACATTAGAAAACCATCCATTTTTTTTTTTAATTGGATGTGAAAAAAACAAATGCGGAGTACATACGGGCATCACACTTCGCACATATGAATAAGCCCTAAGCGTTCTCCTTATGGAGACTTTGCCAATTAAGGCACCTTGTAGGTTGTGTGGAGACTTATAGCCATTGATGCTCCACTAGGGGATTCTGGGAAAATATTTTTCTTGACTAATAACGCAATTCATCTTCCACGTTTCAGCAGATCAAACAAGCAGCAGACACGTACCGTACACAGCTGACAAGTGCTATCTGCATGTGAGTGTATACTGCTCTCTGTTGACTGTATTGGAATGACATGAATAATATCTATGGAGTGAGCACATCTAGTGGCGGCTTCCTGAAATTATAATAATAATATTAATAACCTAAATCTTTTGTGCTTTGCTATGGACAAATCCTCTAAAAACGGGGGCTCGCTATGGTTGTCATTCATCCCAGAGCTTTGAAAGCGGACAGGGAAAATTTAAATCATCCCCCCCCAAAAAAAATTAGGAAGTACTATAGGAGCTTTCAACAAATCTATGTTTCGAGGTATAAGTGGTTAAATGTGATTTCCAGGACTTTGGAGAACATCGATAAATTAGACCTGAACCAAATGTTATTGAAAGTTCTGCAAATTTTTCGGAAGATTTTTAATATTTTTTTCTTATGTCTTTAATACTTTTTAGGCACGGAGCTGAATTTCTAGCAGTCTTAGGATCTCAGTGGTGATGATGGCTTGATGGTACATTCCCAATTTTGTAAAGGGTCATTGGATGGATTCTGCTGTGTCCTTACAATGGAGGGCTGAATGTATCCCACTGTACGCCCTATACAGTGGGTAATTATCCTGTTACACCCCCTTGCACCTGATCATGGCGGCACCAGCACTGGGCATACCTGGGCAAGTCCTGGGCCCAAAGCTGCTGGGGGGGTCCCCATAAGGCCTGTACATAAGGAATCCATGGGGTGAGGGGAGCTGTATCTAATGTATCCACAAGGTGTGTAGGGGGGCCTATATAAAATAACCATAAGGGGCTGTTGGGACGATAAACTAGGGAATATTTTCAATAAAGAATTCTCTTGCAACAAAATACAGTGTGACTGGAGTCCACGTTTTTCCAGGGCGTTTTTTTCAGTGATGTTAGATGGACAGTGACATCCCTGGGCACCTCCACAGTGTACACTCAGCAGAGGTCGGGGATGGATGCCAAACAGTTGTATCCATTCCCCCTAGGCTATTATGGCCTCCGCTGAGTATATATGTCCTCAGCAGGATGAAAAGAAATAAATTGCAGCAGATTCCATGCGGCATTTCCTGTGGGATTTGACGGACAGTACAGAGCTGAATCAATGTATCCATGTAATGTGGTGTGACTGTAGCATTATACTGCAGCAGCTGTCAGGGCTGTGTTTTCTAATGTGCCCTACATCTGTGCAGGGTCGTCTTCAGGTTTCAGTAGGCCCCTGGGCGACAGAGCCTCAGTGGGCCCCTTTGCAGTGAACTCACGTGGCAGCATTAAAAACACAGAAACTAAAACAGTCTCCTGTTCCCTGAAAATTTCCCTAGTTTATCAATCCAAACAGCCCCATATGGTTTATTTTGTACGAGATTTGGCCGTGCGGGGCCCCCCCCCAGCAACTCTGGGCCCGGCCTTTTGCTTAACAAAGCTGGTGCTGGCCCCGGCCCTGCATCTATGTGACCTATGAGGCCTGAGAGGATTTTAGCTATAGCTGTAGTAGAGAAGAAATCTGTCAGTCAGAGAGGCAGGTATGGACCTGAGCAGAACTTCAATGTTTAGGTACACGCTTCCATCGTTCAGTGGCGACATGGAGTGTGTGGGTTGAGGTGTTTAAGTATTTTTGAACAAACATATTGCGTAGCATAAGTGATTACAGTGAGTGTAGTCAGAGTATTTCTATGGCTCATTACCTAATAAGATCCTACCAACAGCCAGATGTCTAGAGATTCTGACCCACCGTGTTCTTCTGCCCCTGGAAAGGGACACAATTGTGATTTATCTATTCTCCCACACCCAACAGATGCCAATGTCTTTTAGATTTACTTTTACGCCCTTATGACTTGAGCTTTATTGAAACACCTTTGCGACCAATGGGGCCACATTTACTATAGGTCCGATCGCGTTTTCCGCGGTTCCCAATGGAAACCCGATGGATTTGGGAAAGCCGCGAAAAAAATTGTGTTGCAAGAATAGCACTCACATACACCGAGATGTAGGAGGTAAACTCCGGTGAACTCTGACAGACTTCAGCGCAGCAGCAACACCTAGTGGACATCGGGCGCAAGACCTTAGTGAATCCCAGCAGAACCCGAATCAGCGTCGGAGAACGCGCCGCTGGATCGCGACTGGACCGGGTAAGTAAATGTGTCCCAATGGGTCTGATGTATTTTTTTTTGGTCTATGTGTGGTGTAGTTGCATCATAGGACAGTGTAGTGTAATGTGTAGTCTAATTGCATCAGAGGACAGTGTAGAGTCACTTTGGCATAAATCCTGCTTCCACCAAATTCTGAAACTTGCATGTCCAAGTGTTCACAATACGACTGAATTCATGCATTGCAACTTTTTTACGCTTTAAAAGGCATTACCACCAGGATGAAGGACTGTATGCATGGAGCCTGGAGCCCCTTAGGCTCATTTGCATACAGTCCTTCATAGATGTCCTTTAAGCACAAGCCTTGGTGCAAATTGACTCCATTCGTCATCCTGGTCTATGTGCTGCGACTTTGATTTTTTTATTGCAACTTTTTATGCGACGGTCACAAACAACCCCTATAGCATAAGACATTGCCAGCAGATTTATCAAGGGGCAAAGCCACTTTAATCTATCTGATGGGCAGAGGAGACCGATGTAAAAGTATTAATTATACATTACTACAAGTCATCCTAACTTGAAAGAAGTTGTAGTTATTGCCAAGATCTTTTGTTCTAACTCTTAAAGTCGTACTTCATCTGACTGGTCACTGGGTTATCTCTTTATTAGGGAAGAATCGGTCATGACCAATCCCCAGCGTGGACTGAGCGTCTATCTTTTCATATATCAATGACCCTTAAAACTGATAGACCATCATGGGGAACTATTATAAAACCATATCTATCCATAGTAGGAAGCAAGTAAGTGGTGGTGGAGTAAAGCTTCTGCCGGCATTGAGTAGGTTCAGGGCATCTACCACCAGATGAAGGACTGTATGCAAATGAGCCTGAGGGGTCCATATGTTAAAGGAAACCTACACTTGTGGCAGGTTTCTGATGGAAATACTGGCCACCAGCTCAGGTGAGCTGGTGCCGGAGCTTATTTTAGTTAGTGTTTTAAAACCGCGTATCGCGTTTTAAAACACTTTTTAAACGTTATAGCCGGCGCAGGGCGGTTACGCGCTCGGCGCTTACCGTGCACGCGGCTACATAGGAAGTGAATGAGAGCCGCGTGCACGGTAAGCGCCGAGCGCGTACTGCCTGCGCCGCTGATAACGTTTAAAAGTGTTTTAAAACCGCGATACCGCGGTTTAAAACACTAACTAAATAACTCCGGCACCAGCTCACCCTGAGCTGGTGCCCGGTATTTCATCGGAAACCTGCCACTACAAGTGGTAGTTTCCTTTAAGGATCCTGGAGCCTCTCAGGCTCATTTGCATACAGTCCTTCATCCTGGTGGTAAATGTCCTTTAAACAGAATTTAATCATTAGTCAGACTGAATACAGTTTCTTCTAGGAGTATATTACTGGTATATACCGGTAGTAACCGAGAAAGGTTTATGTTGTTGCAGCTTTCTGGTAAGTGAACTCTGTGGGGAGCAAGCTGGCGGCTTTCACAAGTAAAAGTTTGCAGTCTGCGGCATATACACTGCATGGATACCCACCCGGATACATCAGGTAATATCCCCCTAGTGTGTGCTATTGGCTACTAAAAAAATTTAACCTACACAGGATTTATGAACTTTTTATCCTTCTGTAGGTTCTAATACACTTAGGAATAAGAGGGGGGGGGGGGGGAAGTAGTGCATTTGTGATATAATTGCATGTCGTCCAAGGTGAAGTCAAAAGGAACTGGAGATATAAAAGCGCAGCTTTATAAATATATAAAGTACTACATACTAACTGTGCATGACATCTCATGATGCTTCAGCATAGCATCACATGGGTGCAAAAGGATTATACTTTCCAACTATATATTTTTCACGGCATAAGTATATAGTCAGGGAGGCACCTATCTTTATCACAAAGACTCGCTAACAGGGGGCAGATACCCCTACCAATATTTAGACACATTTATAGCCCATCAAAGAGGACGTTCTGGTGTATGTGAGGGGCAACTCATCCCAATGTGACATATAGACATTGCAAGGAAAAGAACTGGCATGAAGGAGAAGTACATGGGGAAAGAAAGAAAATGACACCAACATTTCAGAAAAGGGTATATAAAATGTATTGTTTAGATAAAAATCATACAAAGGGGACACATCAGGACATGAACAATGTAGAAGTCTCACTTGTACCAATTTACCTATAATCCGCATACGTCTCCCACATTGCATTAGACAGTTACAAATAAGATTTTTACATTTACACTTGATTTTTACCATAATATCCCTGAAGCAGAAAAGTAAACCCTTTCTCTATTATTCTGTTTTGTTTCCATACAAAAAAAGTAGTTTTTTTTTTTTAAACAAATTCCAAATATATAAAATGTATATACAATAAGAAACAGAGTCCCAGGATCTATACATTCAGAAATATAATACAGATATGTAGCGGAGGAGTGTTCGGAGAACAAGGTTGGTTTGTTTGCCTGATAATCTAGTGGAACATGATGGTGGTAAAAATAAAATGGCGCCACCTTTGTCCATAGTTGGTATCTGGTATTGCAGTTTAATCAGATTAAAGAGTGGCACTTTAGGAACAAATTTTTTTTAATTTTTTTTTTTGAAGAGCCGGACCTCTACAATCCCTTCAAGGAATCACTAAAAGAGATTAGTAGTTTGGTTCTGACCACCCTACACAGACTTATTGGCGGCTGAACAGACAATCCAGCAAATCGCCCCTAGCAATTAACCTTGGCTATGATTGGCCAGGGGGGGGGATAGGCTGTCCATGGTTAGGTTGCCAAACCCAACCACCCGGTCCACTCTTCTCTAATCACTAACCAATGTCTGACAGGTGGCAGGGGATCGGCCTGGCTTGGTCAGGCCATGTTCACACATTAAGGTTTTTTGATAAGTAAAAAATTATTTGCACCTATAATGTGTGACCCAATCACGAGACACCAAACTTAAAGCCAACCTTGACATTTAAAGGGGTTTCTTCTCTTGCAGCAATCAATCTACTTGATGTGACCAGAATTTTTTTTTACAAAGTTCCATAAGCTAAAAACTTTTTTTTTTTTTTTTAAATCACAAAACCTAAAAACTCTGCTTTGGTAGCAAAAGTAATTGTCCATTGTACAATGTACATCAGGCCTACATATTGTTTTTAATGGGCTGCCCCATGAGCAAACGTTTGGGGTACCCTAGACAGGCAGTTGTCGGGTTTCCTAAATATGGTCATGCTTTGGTGATTTGTTCTATAAATTATGGTCCCTTTATTTGGCACCACAAATCTTTCCAGGAACTTTTTTTTTTAAAAAAGTAAAAAATATATATAATTTCCTCCCCGTATATCCACATGCATACTAGAATTCTATATATTATATATGTAATAAGCTCGGGTTTATGTACACATATACAAAAAAAAGTTACAAAAAATATATTGCACTTCTTATATACACAGCTGTTGGGTTACAAAGCCCGTTTTTGTTCTTCACATACAGGGGCATTTTAAAGGCTGTAGAGCCCTTGGTTGCCCCCATGTGTTGTGCTGTAGGCTCTCCGCTGCCCAGTTTGACCTTCTCTTTGACAGAACATCTTGAAACCCTTACAAAATGGTCATTTAGCTCAGTCTTCACCCGCACCCTTGGTCATATTAACCAGACAACTTTTTGGGTCTTCTCACATTTGGCTAGATGTAAAATGGTCTGGTTCGCATCGGTGGCCGACACACCACGGATAGAAGCAGAGTCACAAGTATAAAGTCCGAGCAAAAAGCATAAGAAAATAAAAAGAGCAACAACCATTTTGCGAGACTGTTAAGAACAGTCTAGAGTCCAACAAGGAAGCCGACCCGTAATGGAGGGGAATATAAGGCCTTCATGTCCAGTCTAAGGGCACTGGGTGCAGAGTCAGATCTCTGTCAGTGTCAGCTTGTACGATCCTCCAGACTCTTCAATCTGAAGCTGGAACGTGTCTTCATTGGAATAGTGCCGGATTATATTGTCATCCATGTTAACCAGAATTCTAGAATGAAAAAAGGTAAAGAGAAGGAAAGTCATCATTTTGTCATAACGAAAAAAAATTAAACAATGAGCCCTTCTTGACCATTAGCATAATTCTAAAAGTTGATTTTAGAGGGAAGGAGGCCATGGATAACAAATACAAAAACATTACTAGTCACAGTGCCTGGGTCTATGTGTAAGTGTCCCTGGTTTATTATGATGGATTTTGATGGTAGATTTCCTTTAAAGGGATTTGCCCGTTACATTTTTTTTTAGTTTTTAATCCCCTAGACAATTTTTTATTCCCTTAATTTGCGATTTTAGTTAGTTTTATTGCTGAACAGACACTTCATGATTCCTCTGTGCTATAAAATGCTGTTTGCATATAATGTTCTTAGATCCATAGGGTACAGGGTTTATCTACGCTTTTATTTAGCTCCTGCAGATTCTACTAGTATCTGACACATTGAAAAAGAGACGAGAAAGATCAGATATCTTGCCTAATCAATAAAACACAGTCAGCAGTACTATGTCCACCCCCCCCCCCTCGGATCCAAAGCCAATTTTGTTTGTAGATCTGTTGCTATCTCCGAGTGCCCTTTGCCTCCAACCCTCCCCCCTCTCCTGCAATGCAAGAGGAGCCAAAGAAATAAGCCGACCAGTGAGGAGTTTACGGTCGGATCCAGGGACGACCAAATTGTGTACACCAGGGCTGATAGAGACAGGTTGGGATTATATCTGTGAAATGCTGTATTTTTGTTAATAACAGTGAATTAGAGAATGTGTTATTTTGTTATCCTGAGTAAATTTAAGACCCTGGTCTTCGTGGGAATACCTTTAAGTGCAAAAAATGTTTTACAAATTTTTTTTTTAAAAACTAAAAATTTTTTTTACATTTTTGCACTATATTTCAGGAGAGCTGCACATGATTCCGGAATGGCTGCAGGATTTACAGTAGTTGTAAGCAGCAGAGATTGGCCGCAAATCGATCGTCACAGACGCGGATACTACTGTAATTCTGTCAAATGGGTGGAGCTCAAACTTTGCATTGGAAAAGTTGATTTCCGCAGCAGTATGGTCGCATACACTACTATGATCATGTATTACGCTGCGGATTTGTTGTACGGAAAAGGCTCATCCGCAGACGATACAGATAGATCATTTGGTTGCAGTGCAGTGCTCAAAACTTCATCCATCATTCACTTTACACAACTTTCCCACCTTACAGGGGATAAAACAAGTGCAGGTGCCAGTCCCCCTCAAGCGTAGGCCTTCTAGTAAACTTACCCCTTTTTACATTTCTTAAAGATCTTTCCAATTTTCTCAAATGGAACTTCGTATTTTTCTGAGATCTATTCAAGAATGGGACAAAAAGAATTTAGTTTCTAGAGAAATTCACAAAAATAAATTAGGATTAGCTTAAAAAGTTTGCGTTTTAAACAAAAATCTGCTCTATAGAAGCATCAAGAGATGCCAACGGGAAAAATACCAGTTATCACTTTATGTCCCATCATGGGCTCATGCCAGTGGCGGGATCTGTACTAGAATAGGTTGTAGACGTCTACCTAGAACCCTCAATGTACAACCCACCACAGCTTCAACTATTTTGATATTTAGAAAAAAGTTGCTGGATGGCGATTAGAAATAAGTAAAAGTTATCGGTAGGCGCATCTCTCCTGGATAATCCAATGGAATAGGGTTTCAAAACTTACCGCTTCCATCAAGCCTTTAAGAGATGGAGACTTCAGCATGAGGGCATCAAAGACTTCTTCTGTCTCTCTTCTCACATACAATAGAACTGAAAGCGGAAACGCACAGAGAAGATGTAGTGGAAAAACTTGCCATCAAAAGAACAAATCTACAGTGTCACACAGCTTTCTGAATAACCAAATGTATAGTATTAGAGGAAACAATGGTTGATATATTGGTTTGCACTTTGGATAAATTGTTAGCAATTACTACAGGTAATAAGCGTTATTGCTCGGTAATGAAATGGTATACAGAAAGTATATTGTAAATTGTATCAATTCCTAACCGTTTTCTAGATCTCTGCTTGCTGTCATGTTATAGGAAGCTTCATTGTTTAGATAAAAACCGGTCCCAGGTCACAGTTGCACAGCTTGTTATATCCCTGGTCATGTGATATCACACAGGTGCACATCTTGTATATATCACTGGTCATGTGATATCACACAGGTGTACATCTTGTATATATCACTGGTCATGTGATATCCACACAGGTGCACAGCTTTTATATATCCCTGATCACACAGGTGCACAGCTTGTATATATCCCTGGTCATGTGATGTCACACAGGTGCACAGCTTGTATATATCCCTGGTCATGTGATGTCAAACAGGTGCACAGCTTCTACATCTCACACAGCTCTGATTACTCTGATATAACGAGCCATGCACCTGTGTGATCTCACATGACCAGGGAACGATTCATAGAAACAGGAAGTAAACAATGAAGCTTCCTATAGAATGACAGCAAGCTGAAATCTAGAAATCAGTGAGGAATTGGTATAAAAAGTACATGGGAGAATTGTATAACTTAATTACACAAACAATAACATTTATCTGCTGAAAGGGGACAACCCCTTTAAGTTTTAGTATGACTAGACACAGGCCAAATATTGGATAACTACCTCTCTTCGGTTCGTCTGTTCTTGGCATCTTGGCAGGCGGTGCTACGAAGTCTTCTTCAGATGAGAAAGGTACTCTCTTCATCCCCGAGCTGCAAACACAAAACACAATGAGCAAATTTCAGAATAAAATTGTACAAACTTTGAGACCCACTTTCAAGTCACCTCCCCGGATTGGCCGCACTTAAAAGTGGTGTTCCCATTTTGGCAAATTAATGTTACTTTTTGACTACATGTGCAGACTAGATTTTTGGGCACTGCCATGACCCATACATTCTACTCCCAGGACTACCAGAATAAAGTAAAAAGATTGTCTCACCTTTCACCTTCCATTTCCTCAGAAGACAGTGGGAGAACCTAGGGAGGACATAGTGAAAAACATAAGAAGGAATATTCGGGAGATGGTTGTCTTGATGACGCGTCTTTGTTGCCATTAGACTCTAATGACAGCACAGAATGATTTTTGGGTGAGAGAAATACAAAGTAAAAATTTGGATTGGTTTATCTTTTACAAAGTTTGATCTTCTTCCTGTAGTCTTTCGCTTACATTTAGGTATTCATATTTCCCCTCTTATGGTACCCGCTACTCACATGAGTTGTGCGCTGGAGATTGGCGAAGTGCACATCGGGGATGAAGAGGACGGGCTGGGTGTCCAGGTCTTGCATGGGTTTGAATATAGTGAAGTCCGTCCTCTTGTGTGACGGGAGCAGAGCCCCTTTAACATCAGTAACTGTATGAAACAAGTACATGACAATCACATTTCCGTCACATGATCCCCTTGACTCTCCGTAGCCAATGTCTATGAATAGGATATCATCACAATGTACTAGTATAGCTCCTACTCCACGCTAATACCAGCAACCCTATACAATACCGTTCCCATAACAGAAACGTACACTACATTGTTTTTCCTTTTCTCAGCCCCATGGTTTGTTTGTCTAGAATGTGCTAAAGTCTACAAATGCACCAAATGCACCTTATGGGATCACTACAGCGGCCATTAACTATATTATGTAGATGAGGCATTAGAGACTTGTAATGTATATAATTATTGTAAACATCCATTATGGAACTGACAGCGTTGTACTAAAGGAAGACCCAACCGCAATGCTATAATCAACCATCAAAAAAAATATATATAAAAAAAAAAAAGTTCTTACAATTATTTAATGAAAAGAACAAAAAAAAAACTTTTTTTAATATACACACATAAAATTAAAAAAAATTGTAATAATAAAAAACAGTTAATAAATAATAATAATAATTAGAATTTGGCTTTTCAATGCCCATATATGTCAAGCTTTTCCCAATTCCTGATTTAAAGTATGAGAATAAAAATAGAACACTAATACAATTTTTAGATAATTATTAGAGATGAGCGCGTATACTAGTCCAAACTTGATGCTCGTTCGAGTATTAGCATACACGGAACGGCTCGTTGCTCGGACGAGCATTTCCCCAGTGAAGAACAATGAAGAATACAATGAAAACAGTGAACAGAGGATCATTTAAGTGAAGAACACATTGCAGATGTTTCCGTACATCTGCTAACTTATTGGAAGACACGCGTGGCGAACGCTGTTCTTCACAATAGTATATGAAGAACAATATGTGTGAAGCATGTATGGAAACATCTGCAATGTGTTCTTCACTGTGTTCTTTCAGTGAAAACATCTGCAAACATCTGCAATGTGTTCTTCTTTAGTGTTCTTTCAGTGAAAAATGCTCGAGTCTCCCATTGACTTCAATAGGGTTCGTTATTCGAGACGAGCACTCGAGCATCGGGAAAAGTTTGTCTCGAATAACGAGCACCCGAGCATTTTAGTGCTCGCTCATCTCTAATAATTATACATTATTAATATATAATAAATGCTAAAATAGTATTATTGCAATCATTTTGCATACATATATTGTAGTAATTAGTAATCCCTACAACACTACTACTACTAAATTTGTAGTAATCCTACTACTAGTAGTAAATTAGTAGCAGTACTACAATTACTACTACCACTACTACTAACAATACTAGTAATACTAGTAGTAGTAAATTAGTGGTACATTAGAAGTAGTAGATAAATAGTAGCATTAGCAAATCTATTTAGTATTTAAAATTATTCAAACCTTGCTCATATTACTATATACTAGCACAAGTTTTCTATTTAAAAAAGCTGGGTGACAACGTAGCTATAATGGCACAGCTTTCTAAAGAAAAAAAAAAATTACACATTCTGGTTATTCTGACACAGAGCTCTAAATCTACTCGAAAATATGAATTGTAATGATTAAATGATAATTCACTGCAGTCACCACTAGGAGAAATTGAGGAAGATTACTGTTCAACAAAGAAAGCAATTTGCACACAGGCTCCCTCTAGTGGTGACAATAGGAAGCCAGATTATTTTCATTTATAGCTAGGCAGGGAAATAAGAATTCTGTAATAGGAAATTAAAAATCCAGCTGCTAAAAAGTTGATCCACATGATAAGGATAACAAAAATTTGGGATTTACTCAAAAAGCTTGATTTTGAAAAAGGCAATAAGAATTCAGCAATTGGAGGCAATCAGTCTTGTATAAGGGTCTAAGAATGAGGCAAGAGTAAGTCAATGATTTCTTGTTCCTGTATCATTCTTACTTACAATTGATCTGGGATGTGGGCTCAGTACACTTGCCTTTTCTCTTGCTCTGCTTACGTTCTTCATCCCTTATTTTACGTTCGGCGCCCTAATCAGATAGAAAAATATTTAGGTCATGAAATTGAAACATTTTTAGTCCCTTTTTAGCCACAGGTATATCTGCAGCGATCCATATTATACCCCCAGCCTTCGGCAAGAGGACAAGATCACCTTAGTGTACGATTTAATGTGTGGCCACTAGAGGGAGCATTTGAGTTGAAAGGCAAATTATTGGAAAAGTTCAATCAAGAGGCTCACCTTATCACAGAAGACTTTAATCTGGCAATAGGCCCTGTGAATCGGCTTGTTGCTTCTATTATTATAGCTGTAGGTGTCAATTTGAATATTCAGAGGAAGCCCCTTCACCCCTTTCTGGGAGGAGAAGTCTGTGCTGAGACAGTTCACGGATATAAAGACCTGAGAAGTGAAAGTTACACATATATGATTGGTATGGAATTTTTTAAATTTGTTTTTAGCATTTAGAATATTAATATAACAATTACTAATAGATAATAGATTTATTATTCATAACAATGATATACTCGATGATATGATACGATACAAGGCGGTGTTCACACTTCCCTTTGGCTTTCCGTTTCCACCTGCACCATTCTGGATTCAAAATTATTTTGTTGCAATGTAACAACAATTATGATCGTTCAGGATTAGGTTACCAGGAAGTCATTCTACAGCTCCACCTGCTGGTCAGTCTTTGAACTACATCCACAGTAATATTGTATGTAACAATGCAGATTAAGAGCGAGATAATAGGCAAGGAGGATATGGGATCATTTGCATTAATACTAACTTTAGTCTTAATAGAGTACTATCTGTACTTTAATACTTGGCAGTGATCAGATTAAACATTACCTTCCGACCACGCCATCACAATTATCCTCCAACTCCTCCTTAATCACCTAAATTGCCTTTAGTTACACACGCCTCAAGAAAAAACACCACATTATCCGCCCACTATACATAGAGTTACCAATCTCTTTCCTGGGAACTCATTGTCCACCCTACTATTATCCATTATGAGCATAAATCAATGACAGCACCTATACAACTTCTTCCTAGTCATGTTACAACGAAGGTCGGGACCTCAAACCTAGTGATTGATGCTTTATAGGGAACCTGACAACCTGAAAACATACCTTCAGTCAGGGAATGCTATATGGAACCTAATGACTTGTTCCCTGTAAAGGGTCAGACATTGACTTGTATTATAAAGGTTTTCCAATAGGTGGTGCTAGAGGCAAAGCTTTTTCACATGCAATTTAATGCATTTAAAAATAAAAAATATTATCCCAATGGATATACCCCATCTATATAAAGATGTTCCTTAAAGTTTTAAGTTTTTGACTTTTTTTTTAAGGACATGTTAAGTCAATATCCATATTAAATCAATTCTAAGCATTCCATATAATGAATGTATGGATGAGTGGTCTCTGGCCTAGTATGGAAGACCCAACTACTGTATTATGATAAACCAGAGACACTCATAGATCCAGGCACTGTGACTGTGGTAATCTTCTTATATTTGTTATCCATGCCCTCCTTCCGTCTAAAAGCTACTTTTAAAATTATGCTAATGAGCCAGAAGGGTTTGGGACATTACCAGAGCCTCCCCAAGCTCCAGCATTACGAGCTATAACACTGTGCAGGAGCACTTCCCCTCCCTCTGCCAGTTTGAAGAGGGAAGTGTCGAGGGAGCAGGGGGAGGGAGAGACAGTGTAACAATCCATGAAGTTGCCGCACGGAGGGTTTTTGATAACAACCCCTTCAGACTCTGTAGCATAATTTTAAAAGTTGATTTTAGAAGGAAGGAGGCCATGGATAACAAATATAAGAGGATAACCACAGTCACGGTGCCTGGATCTATGAGTAAGTGTCCCTGGTTTATCATGGATTTTGATGCTGGATCAGAAGTAGAGGTGCCCTTTAAAGTTTTTCGATGCGCTTTGATATGGGATACACCAGAACACAGGATTAGATGTAGCATGCACGATGCCCAAGAAATTTAGCAGAATGTAAAATTAGAAGCAAAACAAGAAGAATAGAAATCCATCTTTATAAGGCGTCAGGAGAAACCTCTGTGAAATATTGAGATGAAACAGTCTGTACACTGGACAGGTAAAACAGGTTAGTGAAGTCATCTGTAAGTGACATTTATAGGTAATAAGCCATTGCCCTAGTATAGGCCCAACCCCAAGAAACAATCCTCAAAGTATCCTCAGCTTGTTTAGCCAGATTCTTCTTCAGGAGTCTAACAAAAGCAAAGAACACAACAAAAACACAATCACCCGGTTCATCCTCATTCCTGCGCCATAGTGGAATAAACATAGTAATCGGTCTGATCGCGTTAGAGGACTTCATCCATGTACTTCCTCTTATTCAATCAGCGTAGACATACTTACCATAGAGATGGTACATGTGGGTAAAGGGCCGACCCTTACCACAGGCGATCCGAGCCTATGGGGACCCCTCCTCTTCTTAGGAACTTTAGTAAACAAGGGTGAAGTTGCTTGAGGGTCACGCTGCATATTTCAGGCCCTGCTTTAGTAAGTAGTGGAGCAGTTTGGTGGGAACTAGAATCAACCAGTGGATCCCACATTATCTATGGTTCGAACTACCAATATTAAAGGGTTTGTCCCAAGTTTGATTTATACGCTATCCACGTATATAGGGGATAACGGTGAAAGTCTGACAGCTGGATAACAAGAAAAGTGCCCCATTCTCCCGAATTGAATGAAGAACTCGGTCGAGCATTCCTACTGCCACTACACTCAATAATAAAGGAATCACTCGGGGAGATTTATCATTAAGTGTAAAACCGTTCTAGTTGCCCATGGAAACCAATCAGATCTCAGCTTTAATTTTATAAACAGCTGTGGGAAAAAGAAAGCTGAGCTCTGATTGGTTGCCACGGCCAACTAAAACAGTTCTGCTCTAAGAGACTTATGATAAAATTCCCCCACAGTCTCTAAGAGTGCTGGAAAAAGCGGAGCGATATGCAATTTATGACATTCCCATAGTACTGAATGAAGCAGCAATAGGCATGCTCAACCTGCTGATCGTGAACAGTGGGTACGGAAAGTATTCAGACCCCTTTAAAATGTTAACTCTTTGTTCTGTTTTTTTCTTTTTTGCTCATTATTGTACACTTTGCCCCCATCTGGACAGAAACCCACCCGCCCCTACCAGAAATGTAGATATTTTTGCTACTTTATTAAATAAGAAAAACTGAAATGTCACATGGTCATAAGTATTCAGGCCCTTTGCTGTGATACTCATGCTCAATACTGAGCCAAGGGGCTGAATACTTATGACCATGTGACATTTCAGTTTTTCTTATTTAATAAATTAGCAAAAATATCTACATTTCTGTTTTTATCAGTCAAGATGGGGGCAGAGTGTACAATGATGAGCAAAGAAAGATAACTTTTTTCATCTTACCAATTGGCTGCAACGAAACAAAGAGAAAAATTTAAAGGGATCTGAATACTTTCCATACCCACAGTATATAATTCTGGCCAACACAATAAATAGGGCAGCCATAATGACAATGTATCCCAGCTAAAGGTGATGGCACACGTGGGCGTTTTGAAACAGTTTTTAAGCAGTTTGACCAGTTTAAATTAAGATAATTGGTCAAACTGGTCAAAAACGGATGCGTTTTTTAAACGGACTGCTTAAAAACGGCCCAAAAACGCGCTCAAAACGCCACGTGTGCCATCACCCTTAGACTGGCAAACACTGACACACACCAGCACATAGATTGTTATTGCCCCCTCCCATTAGGCACGGTCGCCCATGTGCTGCCTCTCCCATTCAGGTTTCACAATATCAGCATTTTAAATACCACAAAAAAATAAAAAAAATAAAATAACAGGCAACGCCTTGTTTTAAGAAAGGGCGTTTCAATGATGCGGTATTAAATTACATGCCTTGATGTTCACCTCCTCACCAAGCCTATTAGTGGCTAATGAAAGCCAATGAATGCAGGGTGATGCATCGGACTACACACCGGCAGATGATTAACCGTTTCATCTACAGGTGCTTGTGACGGATGACGAAGGTTAGAAATGTTTAATCAGGGATAACCGGCTATAAATATATTTTGGTTGTGGTGAAATACTGGAAATTAATGATGGATTATTATTGTGTACAGATATGCAAATGTAACCCACTTTGCTGCAAATTTATAGATGTGTCAGGTCACCAATTTACATACACAGGTATTACACAAAGCAGGACTAACTGAACAGATAGGACACTATGTACAATCTGCATGTTATAGAGCAGGAGGAGCTGAGCAGATTGTATATAGTGTCCTATCTGCAGGTAGTGTGTTTTAGAGCAGGAGGAGCTGAGCAGATTGTATATAGTGTCCTATCTGTAGGTAGCATGTTATAGAGCAGGAGGAGCTGAGCAGATTGTATATAGTGCCCTATCTGCAGGCAGAATGTTTTAGAGCAGGAGGAGCTGAGCAGATTGTATATAGTGTCCTATCTGCAGGCAGCATGTTATAGAGCAGGAGGAGCTGAGCAGATTGTATATAGTGTCCTATCTGCAGGCAGCATGTTATAGAGCAGATTGTATATAGTGCCCTATCTGCAGGTAGTGTGTTAGTGAGGAGGAGCAGAGAGAAATGATATATGGCTTTGTGGTTTTGTGGTGAAAGATTCAGCGTAACGTATAATTTTTTCAGGGTGCAGTCTTCCTTAGCGACTGTTAGCCTTGACTGAGGAACATGTATACAGATTATGCTACATAGCTGTATGGCACAAAAGCCAACTTTTAAAAGAAAAATCAGTCTAAAATGACCTTTAAAAAAAAAAAAAAAAAAAACACCTTTGATGACTGGGTAATCAATATGATCAGTTGCAGTCTTCTACAAAGGAACTAGAAGTAAACGTTTGTGTTATAGTCTAATCAACAACCACAAATAAAAATAACAAAATGAATCAGTTCCATTTATCTGAATGGGGTTATTTTGGAAACAAGTTCCATCGATCCCTGTAAGTCCTATTCTCATAAATGGGAGAGTCACCCAAAAAATTCTGAAACATGTTAGTTCATCTAGACAGGTACCTCTAGTATTGCCACTTTCTCACATGACTTATTATGTAGTTATATAAAAATATCCAACATCTTTGCCACTAATGAGTCTGAGAAATCAAAACCCTGATCCAACTGTAGTGTCAATGATTGTCATCTAGATTTCATAGAAACTTTTCAGGGTGAGTCCGTTAACCCCTTTAACTTCTGCAACTTAAAATGATGGCCAGCGATTTTATAAGGAACCCAGGAAGGGGTTAAACGACCGGCCTACAGCATAGGCTTTTCCTTTTCCCCACCATCGCTTTGTATTAGGTAAACTGATGGGAAAGAAAGTTCAACAATCCCTGCAGTGTTTGTTTATGCACTCTCCCAGGTATTCACCTCCTCGGCTTCTTACCTGCAGGGCCCTTTAGCAGCCGCCAACAATAGCCGAGCATCTGCGCCCAGCCATTCACCAAAAGAAAGGGGGAGGAAAACGTTTAAGGCATCACCCTCCAGGTTGTATGCAGCCGCCATAGTCTTGCTCCAGATCTACCAATCCCCCTTACATTGCAATACAAGGAGAGCGAAACTGAACGCTGAGCTGCTGTGTACATAGCCAACATGGAATAATATACCGAATAATACCACAAAAAAATCGTTCCGATGAGAAAACAAGCTTCTCAGAAAGAAGAAAGTTTCCACTGATCGGCAAGTCATGGAGGAGAGTGCAAAGACTCTAGCAGGATACATCTGATTCAAGGAAAGTAAGACCTGAGGAAGGAATGTGTCCCAAGTATCTTATGAGGACACAACAGTGGAAGTTGTCCTATAATTCCTATTACGACCCTATAGAGATGTACCTATGAATAGGAGGTGTCCCATGTGCTCTATGAGAGCCCTAGAATGAAAGGTCCAGAGATGAACTTGTTCCATTTGCTCTATGAGGATCCAAAAATGGAAGGTCCATAGATGAAGTTGTCCATGATCTCTAGAAGTATCCAATCATTAGAGCCATATAATGGACGGTCCATGGATGATGATGTCCATTTGTTCTATTACAGCCTTACGAGGGTAGGCTAGGCCCATGGATGATGTTGTTTTAGGTGCTTTATTAGACCCTTGTAATGGAAGACCCCAGAATTAAGTTGTCCCATATGGCCTACTAGAGCCCTATAATGGAAGGTCCATGGAGGATTTTGTCCATTTGCTCTATTACAGGCACACAATGGTAGACCCATGGATATTTATGATTTGTACGGAAATGCTACGGAATATGATGGTGCTATATAAAGATTATTATATAGTTGTTTTATGTGCTTTATTAGCGCCATACATTGGAAGATCCATGGATGAAGTTATCCCTTAAGTTGTGTGTGCTCTTCCAGAGCCATACATTGTCCTACATGCAGGTATATTGCGAGCATGTTGGCATGATAGGTTGGATTTACATCTCATCTCCAATCTAGGAAAAGCTTGGATACATTACATGGCACATAACCATCACAAAGGGTTGTCACCACACTTTCCCACATATCAGAACGGTAAATCTGCCACTTGTACTGGCTGTCATCAGCTGGTAGTTTGATATATGTTCTGCATGTCGGTAGCTCGCACAATAAATCAGATTACATATTGATGAAGGAGCGGTAATTAAAGCGTAGGCTGATAATAAACACGACACACCCTTTTAATTATAGGAGAAATGTAGCAATATAAATGCAGTCGGATACATACCTTGCCTTCATCGTTCAGGTCCCAGGTGAAGGAGATGGCGTTGTATGCGATCTCTTCTATGTTACTGATTGTGTTGAAGCTTTCTTTATAATCAGCTGCAATATAACACAACAGGTCAGGCACAATATGGAGGAATCCTATCAGTATATTAATATACCTATATATGTATAGTATCTTACCTATATCGATGCATCGCTGTTTGGCGGTGTGCTGTCTAGAATGCCAATACTTCCAGTGGCGAAGCTGGTCTTCTCGGCTTTTATCGTCAGCAAACACAACCATGATGACGCTCTAAAAGACGAGATAGATAGATCATTATAGATGAATCATTAGTATAGATCATAGATACATGTAAATCTAATAATTCCTAAATCTAGCAATACACCTTCAATTTTTGTTATAGCGGATTCAACCTACAGCTATTCTCGTGAGCCCCATGAGGATGCATACTCTTCTCAACTGAGGGTGCATGTGTTTTGGCTGTACATCACTGCCAAAGATCTCAAATAATTCATCTCCCCTGGAATGCTGACCCATTGAACCAGATCTCTCTTTCAGCATATCTGCTCCCATCATTTTCCAATATTATGGCTCCTATAATGTAAAATCCTCCAGGATTAGAAGTAAAGGGTCCTCATTTCCAAGGCCTGTGTGGGGTATTACAGTTCTGAACAATACATTGGGAGGAGCTGCAATACCAGTCACAGCCTGTGCTCTTTCTGGAAAAGAAGGGATGAGCTTTTGTTTGCAATCCTGGAATACCCCCTATCATGCTACCAATGAATTCCAGCCAGGAAAAACTTACCCGAACTTTGCTAATCGGATGATGAATTCCTTTATTACTGCCAATTTCCTTCAACGTAATTGGATAGAACTGACCCTTGTTCAGATAGGTCATAGTGCTATCCCCTGGCTTTGGTCGGAGAGATTTGGAGGCTTCAAGTGTATATTCAAAATTATTTCTGTGTTTAAAACAAAAAAGTAAAAATGAAATAAATTATACACACACACACACAAGTTTCCAATACATTTAGGTATGACATCTACCAACACATTGTATTTCTGGCTTCCCTAAAATGCAATTCTGGTTTCTCTATCATTTTGGACTGCATTAGTCTCATCCACCCTCTTATGGGCAGTGCCCCATATGCATAATGTGCAAATAAGAGTCCGTCCTCTCAGATCCCATTTTCATCCAATGACAGAAAGTTCTTCCATAAATGAAGTCAAGCTAATATGGAGTCTAGAATACAGGATCTCCATTTTCTATGAATGTTGTTCTGTACGTATCATATAAAAATAAGAAAAACAATATGTAAAAACTTACCCAGCAACAGGATCAAAAACATAGTCATCAGAGCTTCCACTGCTCATCCTTAAGTTAAGGTCTGGTGGAAAAAATACCTTAAAATACAAAAAAAATATATTATACACAATAGAGGTAAAAAGATCAATCAAGCACATTGATCAAAACAGGTCAAACAAAAACAAAACAGGTCACTCCTTACCTCCTGAACATCTTCTTTGAATGTCTCAGAGAACGTGGAGTCAGGAGTCCTCCTCTGAGAGTTGGGCGCTTGGCCATTGGAGTTGTAGTGGTCCGAATGGACGTTGCGGTCAAATGAAACAATGCGTTCCACAGCCTCAGAATGGTAGACATTTGGTGGAAGGCCCACTGTGAAGCCGTGACCCTGAGATTCTGTTTTGATGGCATGAGTTGGCATAGATGTGATGGAGACTGTGGCAGTGGTATCTGGAGCTGCTAGGTGACCTCTTTTGTCTAGGTGATTGCTCACGGGAAGTAAGATGTTAAAAGGTACATTGGTCTTCAACACCTGTACTCTGTTTTCATTGCAAATTAAGGGGGACTCATTCACTGGTTGCAGAACGTTCCTGGTAGGAGAAAGAAGATAAAGTTTTAGGACTTGAAGTTCCAGATTGGAAAATGGCAGGACAGGTAAAGTTCAGGTGTAACATGGATGACCAGAGTTTTCAGAGAAAAGCTCAGTCATGATGATATATGAAAGTTCATGGGAACTCAATGAAAGCTGATTAACTGAGTGTTGGGAAAGTTGTTTGTCAAATATCATGGGCACCAGATGACCCACATAACCAACCTTTTGTTGTGTTCCGCTTCTGTATGTTCATGGTCTTGTTTGTTTGAGGAATGTCTTCTGTCTCTAGGGACCTGTAAGATAAAAACAGGCATTAATATAGATCTGGACATGGATGCGAATGCAAACCTTCTGTATTTCAACGTAGAGGTCAAGCAAAAGGAGATGGAGGAGGCCATTTTGAAGGCTTATGACATTGCCATGTAGGTTGACAGAGCCCTTCAGGTATCAGAGATGTCTTTATCTTATTATGGCTTTTAAAAAATCTGGCTCAAGTCAAATGTATCAACAATGTTCTCCAAGTAGTTAACAATGGAATAATACATTGGCTTAACGCAAAATCTTGATAATCCACACTTAGATATCTAACCCCCTTTAATGCCGCACTAGCTTGTCCAGACATGTGCCACCACTAAGGACTCTAGCAGCAAAATCCAAAGAAAGCAATGACTGTCTTGTGTTTTCAATGGCACGTCACAGTTTTTAGAAGGACTCAGTGTTAGATATGTGGTAGTTATTGCTGCATTTTTTAGTCTTGCAACCAGATTCAAGGGCTCATAAGGGAAGGGTGGTGGCATTTTTTTTTACAATATTACTTGCAGTATGTTTAATATACATAGATGTCCCAACATTAGATTTAGGGATTTTCTAGACTACGTGTAAAGAAAATAGTACCTTATAATAGTCATATAGGAGACCAAGTGCGGCAGCGCTATCCTCATCACCATTGATGCTCATCATGGCCTTGGTAGCAGCAGTCAAGGGATTTTCCAGGAAGGATTTCCAGGCCTCATCCTCACTGGTGTACGACCGTCTCTGCTGATATAGGGAGTCATTCTGGAGCACCAACACAGGCCGTTTACTGGAAGCAAAAGGAAGATCCTGTTAAAATCTATCATGAAGGACATGGGATATAACATGGAATATAACAATTAGAACATGAAAAGGAAACAATGTCTTCTGTACAGCAAAAACTCCTTGTAGTAAAAACATTAAAAAAAAAAAAAAATCTCTCTATTTGCTCTGATCAAATCAATCCGGCTAAACCAGAAATGCTTGATGACGCGATACGTGATAACGGACCTACATATCTGAAAAATCATTCAACAACAGAATAAAGATCAACGGAGCAGGACTAGATCACAGTTTCTTCCATGCTGTTCTTACTGATCTGACAAATAGGATGAATGATGATAGGGAGCCTATAGTCCTTAATGTGCCCATTACATTGCCAAAAGCTGTATTTGGTTGAACGCCATTATTTCTGACTCCCCCTATTCGCAGTTATATTCATATTTGCCAAGTGTGCATGTTATCTTAATGGATGGACACCAATGGCAGACAACTGGGATGTTGGGATATCTTCCAATGCATTGGTAAAGCCTTGCCAATAAACATGGCAGACGCGGTTTCTTTCATTCATCATAAGCAGGACTCATGGAATTGAGAACTCTCAAAAACATAAGATAGAAGTAAACCTAGAAGCTTTCTACAGCAGGAAAGCAAGCAGAGATCTAGAAAAATTGATACAGAAAGTATATTGGAAAATTGTATAATTTTTCATTATACAATCAATAACATTAATTTCCCGAAATGGGAACACCCCTTTAAGGAATTGGCCCCAATTTCAGTGTTATCCCCTTATCCACAGTATAGGGAATAACAATCAGATCAGTGGGCTCCCAAAATATAGAATAAACGAAGCAGTAAGTGCACCTCCTATTCCAGAGGACAGACCTCCACTCATGTTCTCTTTTATGCTTTAATAGTGGTCAACCTTCATCAAAAATTTTTGTTATTAAGTATTAAGGTGAGAGGGCCACAAATGGACAATTTTGCTTCAGGAATTGACCTCAGGGTTAAGGGCATTGATCACTATCCTTCAAGATCATTATCCTGGACTAAGACAGACAAATGAAGGGCGAAACTTTATTGGCAGGCAGAATAAGGGATGCAGCCAAGTTTTAATTCCAAATGAAGATTCATTATCATACAAATTAAAAAACAAACAAAAACAAAAACAAAAAAAACAACAGACAATAGCAAGTGAAACTCGGCTCTAGTGCTCATCACAAAGGAACCCAAAACATGGCCGCCGATACTGCCTCTATTGAGCAGTGCAAGGCTTGTATTAGCAAAGAATGGAGGACTGTTGTGGGTTACCTAAACAAAGGCCTAATAACAATATGGGCACCTTTAGGCCCTGCCCGGTGATTTACTGCCACCTATATGTTCACATACATAGGACATATGCATGTGCAATAGAGGCAGTATTGGTGAACACAGACGGCAGCCATGTTAGAAGTTTCTTTATGATGGGCACCAGTTCCAAATTTACTTGTCATAGTCCTCAATTATTTCCAACAGTCTCCATAGGCGAATTTGGAATTATCAAACTGAAAAATTGTAAATTTACATAGGTCCAAATAGAGGCCTAAAAAAGCCCCCATCAATCAATCAGCTTGCTGTTTTCATCTCTTACAATGCTCTTTTAAAATGAAAGCTGCGTCGTGATTGGTTGTTCTGCGCAATAATTCTTCTTCTAGACAGTGCCTCAGTGAGTTACATTATAGTGTATACTCTGCTCTCTTACCACAGTTAGCCATTCCTTTTAATGGCTGGGTCATTTGCACATCAAAAACACAGCACTATTCTGAGCAATAAAATGCAGAAAGCTGAAAGATGCCGAGCCATGATAGTGACATTAACATCTAATCCACTGTAACAAAGCCAGGGCTGGTTATCCATAGACCACTGCAAAACATGACCTGGATCTTAAGACTTAAGTTGAAATAAAAATTTTTTTTTAAAAATTGCAACTTTTGCAGTGCGGCCTATAACAATAATAATATTATATTTTAGTATTATTATTAATTCCTTTATTTATATAGCGCACACAGATCACGTGGCGCTGCACAGAGTTGCCAAATCAGTCCGTGGCCCCAATGGGGGTCACAATCTAAACAACCTACCAGTATGTTTTGGAGTGTGGGAAGAAACCGGAGGACCCGGAGGAAACGCACACAAACACTGAGAGAAAATGCAAACTCTTTGCAGATGTTACCCTGGGACTAGAACCCAGGTCCCCAGCGCTGCATCTGTACATCAAACCACATACAGTACATGGATCATGCATGGAAAAAGGTGTCAGTCTTTACTGTAACTTTTGCCTTATATACATGAACAGCACCATAGAGAATACCAGTATTATTGCTACCAGGACAACCCCATCTCCAGTCCTAGAAGATGTACTATATGCCGAATTCCAATCCCCCCTCCTCCCCAAGACTATACTAGCAATTCAATCCAGCGTACATTGAATCCCAGCTAAAAGCCAGAGGTTTCCCTTACATGTGATGTAATGCGATCCCCGTCTAAATATGCCATGCTGTACGTATTCAGGTTTTTTAGATATGACCCAGGGCAACGCTGATGTAATGAAGTTTTATTTCTAGTGAAAACTTAATATTCCGTCTTACAATAGAGGCAGCAATTCACACAGTCTACTGTACCGATCAGCATTACAGAGAAGAAATCCTGCACTGGATCCATCTCCCAGGAAATCCACAAAAGGAAAGTTTCACGTTTAGAACTGCTAAACAGGAATGCGAAGATTTTAGGTTTAATTTATTTAGTTATAATTCCAAAATAAATATTACCGTTTATATTCCAGATGAATACAATAGCAGGTAATATTAAATATAAATCTGAATCCATCATCCATAATACAGACTTTAAATGTTTTCCGTTTTTTAATTGTATTAAAAATACAGCAGCCTGCATTGACAAAAATGATAATGGAAGCCAAAAAGCCAACATTGAAATTTTTATAGATCTGTGATATTTCTGTTATTCTGGCTTTAATTTTTTTAGTGAATGAGAATGGAAAGAAATGCGGCCCTAACTTTTTATGTGATCTTTAATCAATATTAATGTCCATCCTGATCTTCCTTGTTCAGGAACTGAATGTCAAAACTACAGTGAAAACTCACACGTGAGATGGGTCAAGGCGTTATAACAGCATAAGGACAAGTACATACAGGATGGGTCTGCCTTTGATACAAATTTGGAGCAGGTTTATTGGTGTTCTTCTTCTTCTACACAGTGTGGGAGGGTGGTCTTCAGTGGATTCCCTTTGCAATTCATAAGATGAAAATCCTTGGAGGTCTACCAAGAATTCTATTCCATTTCAAAATAGTAGAAAGTTGGGTGACAACTGGTAAAATGACAGAGATAGGAGATAGATATGAGAGAGAGAGAGAGGAGATAGATATGAAATAGATTACTAGATAGATATGAGATAGATAGGAGATAGATAGATAGATAGATAGATAGATAGATAGATAGATAGATAGATATGAGATAGATAGATATTAGATAGATAGAATTATGTTCAAGATTAAACCCACAAGGTCGGATCCGACTTCTGTTAGAGACTTGCACACATGTTCTTCTGCAAGACACTAGAAAAAGCTGAAGAAACAACAGGTGTTTGTCTTGTGTTCCCTCCCATTTCAACATTCAGTTGAAACACACAAATGCCTGCGGGGTAATCTGCTGTCTTAAAAGGTGTACACCAAGCCAGAATGATCACTTCAAGAGCACGGGCTTGCCAGAAAGTCTTTCCCACACATACACACACCTGCAGTAAAACTTATGAAATTTAAAGGGAAACAAATCATAAAACACAGCACAGGCTACGCTGACGTAAGATGCGGTGTTGTTAAACTGGTGGACAATACCAGAGTCTTATCATTGCTCCACTATATTGGCCAGATTACTATCCAGAATTAGAAAACAAAAAAAGCTGTTATTTTTTTATCCATAGAAACAGCACCACACTTGTCTTTGGGTTGTGCATGGTATTGCAGCTTATTGGATGTTGGAGGCTGCAATACTAGACATTACCCTAAACAAGCGTGGTGCAGTTTCTGGAAAAACAGACGCCCTTCTCCATGCAAATTGCAGTTTTTGTCTACCAATTTAAAATAACAAAAAAAAGTTATTGAAAACATCATATATAAAATTAATCAACATTTACGCAACTTTCCTAGAAGCACTTATTAAACTTTAAATAAAACATAATAGGATTTTTTAAATTATACATAACAATTTGTAAAAATTGGAAAAAATAAAAAATTTTTAAACTACATTTTGTTTAAATCTAGTTTAAAAAAAAAGTCTGCCAAATCAAATACAATTGTTTATTTTAATAGATTAGATTTCTTATAGCATTATATAAAAATTAAAATTGTCTTTTTTCTCATATTTTAAATCGTAAAAAAACTATTTATAAAAAAAGTTAAAATAAGTTTTTGTACGCTTTTTTTCCCAATGGTTGCTAGTGTAACGACTTAAGAATTTGTTCTTCGATTACAGTTTTTAGTCTTCGTCCCAAATATTACAAATTGGTGATAAAACTTGTTAGTGGTTTTTCTTGTTCTGCAGATTTTATAACAACTTAAAAAGTCAGAATCAGATTTTGTCGGTAAAGGCTAAGTAATGTACCCTGGACCATAGGTGAATCATACAATAGGCAGGGACTATAGGTAAGGGGTGTTACTTCACAACTATTTTAACACTTTTATGGAAGTCTTAGGATTTAGGACAGCTGGGATCCACCTCTTTGACTCAGATCCTTCACTTAAAATCTTAAAATGGAAATATTAAAAGGAACACCCTCAACGTCTTTGTTTGCATCAGTTTCTACGGATTTGGGGACTAAGGACTGATGGCAGACACTAATTGTTTCACTACTATTCTTCTATGACCAACGCCTTGTAGGGCTCAGGTTTCATCAACCTTGAAGACAAGGAGAAGGGGGATCAGGCCCTCTGATCTAGTGATCCGAGATTCACCGCTGTGCCACCCACATCACACCTACCACCACCATGTGCCACTCCGCATGGGAACCGTGTTAAGACAACCACAAATATGTAGCAGAGTCAGGTTTGTAACCTGTCATCAGAAGGTTACCTGTGGTTTCACATAGGACTGTTTGCAGAAGAACACAGAAGAAGCAGACTCCATTATAAAGGATTTTATGGAGTTTCCTCTTACAGGGAATTCACCTGTGCGACATGTGTGCCCCCGCGCTTTACTACAGGTGCCATATGACGTGTGTTCACAGAATGTAACACAGTAGTAATGGGGCAAACCAGATCTATATCAAGAACAGCTGGATGTACAATACATTTGGGAAGCCGAACACAGATCTATGGGGTATCTATTATAGATCACTTGTATGTATAACACCTGTTACAGGTTACATTATAGCTAACACAAATCACCTCAATAAATGTATATACACTTTTAGTGTAGACCTAGGAGACATGTTACACCTGTTCAAGAGCTGCTGGATACATTACACATATTATAATAACACCTTATAGAACGATAAACAATAGGTGCACTGGGGGCATATTAAAGCTCTGCACACCATATTACATCTATCGGCACATATTAGACTTTGTAGTATAAACTTATAAAACTTATTACACATGTTTGAGATCTGAGGATATGTTATACCTATAAGCACAAATTGCACATACTATCAATCTATGAGACATATCTCACCTGCTAAAAATATTTGGGGCATCTAATAGCCCTATTTTAATATTACTATTATATTATTATTAACATGGGGCATATTACAGACCTGTTAAGATACATTACACACATTATAGAGCTATGAAGTGTACATTAGGTGTATTGTTACTATAGATCAATTACATCTAGTATAGCCTATGGATCTATCTACTATCTATAATAGACCTATTACACCTGTTATAGATGTTTGTGGCATATTATAGATCCATTGGATATATTTTACCTATTATATAGGTGTATGTGGGCACATTATACATCTATATACCAGATTGCACCTGTTCCTTCATCCCTAGAGGTGATACTATACGTCTATAGGCACATTATAGATCCATATACCATATTACACCTGTTCCTTCACCTCTGGAGGTGATACTATACGTCTATTGGACACATTATAGAAGCACATACCACATCACACCTGTTCCATCATCTTTAGAGATAATACATACATCTATTGGACACATTATAGATCTATAAACCATAGCACACCTGTAACTTTAGCTCTATGATTATATTATTGATATATTGAATATACTTTACCTATTATAAGTATATGTGGACACGTAATAGCTCTATATTACCTCTGTTACTTTATTTCCATGGGTAACAGTATAGATCGAATGGATATAATACATCTGTGGATACATAGTTGCTCTATATACTACATGGCACCTGTTACTTTGGTTCTATGGGTGATATTATAGATCTATTGGATATCATACACCTCTTATTAGTATATGATGACACATATTAGCTTATTTAGTACACATTACACCCATAAGCACAGATCTATTGGATATATTTGACATGAGCAATGGCTCCAGGACTGGGGATAGCCTCCTAGTCCTATCCTGGTGTGGGTAGCAGGTGATTTATCACTGCTCCATACTCCAGGCATTGGAATATAGCAGTGCAGGGATCGGGCTGACACCAGATTACAGTAGCGGGGCTGTCATTAGGAGGATGCGGCAGGTGTGGAGCCCCTGTGCCCCGGCCAGCTGGCACCGTACATGGCACACACGGATCACTTACTTGTCGTAGTCTTGTGTCATGCTGTCGCCCGTGTCGGTGGAACTGGACTTTCTAGTTGGGACAGATCTGTTGCTGGGGACGGGAGCCCGGGCGCCGCACAAACGGGTTTAGTCGCTTTTCTCGCTTTTTGAGCCCGGCTCTGATTGAGAGGGAGGTTTACTGACTGCAACACTTCCCATTGGCTGGCGGAGTCCCCCTGGATAGTGGGCGGGGACAGTGCGCGGCGCGCTGATTGGACGCCGGTACAGGTAGAGCCGCGCAATGCTCCAAAAGAGACGCTGTCAGATACCGAGGAGAGTCCTGCCGGGACCTGATATCTCACCGGACACCAGAACCGGCATCTGAGCCCTCCGAACCGGGTCTGGTATCCGGGACACTGGCATCCATGGCATCATATCTCACCTGGGCACTGGCACAGAGGCGCCCAATGGACCAGAGATGGACAAGACATAAGGGCATCAGCATCCTCATGTACCAACTGGGAACTGCCACCTGAACCTGGATATCATACCTAGGAAACTGGGCACTGGCACTGAGAAGACAGGACACTGGCATCCAGGGCATTATATCACAGACTGGCACTGCACTGAGAAGACAGGACACTGGCATCCAAAGCATAACAATCACAGATGGGCACTGGCACTGCACTGAGAAGACAGGACACTGGCATCCAGAGCATTATATCACAGCTGGACACTGGCATCACAGCCTGGCACTGCAATGAGAAGACAGGACACTGGCATCCAGGGTATTATATAACAGCCTGGCACTGAGAAGACAGGACACTGGCATCCAGGGCATTATATCACAGCCTGGCACTGCAATGAGAAGACAGGACACTGGCATCCAGGGCCTCATGTCCACACTCCTTTATGTGACCACAGACTCCGACCCATGGCGCCTGGGTCGTACAAAGGACGTTTGCAGCGGTAAATCGCTGCCTGTGTCCGTGTCAGTGTCGGACACACAGCGCCATCACTATTTATTAAAGATCTGTCCGAGGAGCCAGATACAGCCAACAAACGAGTCTTATGGCTCCGAGATTGTGGATAGTGTGGAGCAGGGATAACTTTCGAAGTGAAAACAAGGGCTGGCTCAGGTTTAAGGGATCCTTTGAGTGAAACTCATGGCGGCATAAAAATTCAGAAACTAAAACCGTATCCGGTTTCTAAAATATTCCCAGTTTATCATACTAAACAGCCCCCACATGGTTATGTTATATACAGCCCCGCGTGGTTATTGTCAGAACAGCCCGCGCCTGGTTATTTCAGATACTGCCCCACTAACCTGTTGAATTTCAATGTACGGCCTTATGGGGCCCCCCCAGCAGCTCTGGCCAGGCACTTGCAATTGTACTGACTCTCCAGCACTGGCTACAAACCCCTTAATTTAGTTCTCGTGGCGTGGTGCGTTCACACGTGCAGTTACATTAAAACTGATCGCTATCACATTTGAAGTGGTTCAGGCGCACGTTTTGTGTCAAGTGAATGAATTGTGGGCAGTTTCTCCTGTCAGGGTGCGGTCCACACGTAGCAGTTAAAATGCATCGCACCCGATTTGAGTTGGTTTTAGGTGCAGTTTTGTCAATTGAACATGTGAAAGAATGAACTGAACGAGTGAATTCGAGTATTGTGAAGGGAAACCTGTCCACAATGTCATTCACTCGTTAGTTCATGTCTTTCACCTGTTCAATTGACACAAAACTGCCTAAAAAACACTCGCAACGATGATTGCGATGATTTTTTAACTGCAACGTGTGGAACGCACTCACAACCAATTCACCCGGTTTCAGTTCATGTTTCATCTGTTCTAATTGACAAAATGCACCTCGAAAAACATTCAAAAGTGTGATCCGATTGCAGTTTAACTGCAACGTGTGAACGCACCCTCAAGCTGTTGTGGACCAATGACCCTCAAGCTCCGGACCAATGATGTAAAGTAGTATATAAGGACCCGAAACCCCTTTCTCTCTCAAATATATAAATCATTAGTCCTAATGTTCTGCTGCTATCCTCATGTAAGATGTGCACCAGCAATGAGGATGACTATAGTCGCTTCATAACCTATGTATGCCATGTTTATGTGACCGGTGTTCATGTAAGTGGAAGTAAACTAATATAAACAACTGCCACCTAAAAGTCTGTCGGAATAGTGAAAAAATATTCTTGTTTTTGGATTGTGATTTGGACTTTGTAGTACAATTATGGAAGTTTTACTTAAAACGATAAAGAGTAGCCGAAAAAACAGCACTATGGGGGATTGTCACACAAGAGGTTATTAATGACACATCGCAAATGAAAGACACGAGAATGAAACGTTCTCTTTTTGACACAAAAGACTTTTCTTTTTTATGTGATAAAAATTGTTTTAATGCAGAAAGAATCTAGTCCATGGGATAAAGCCAGTTCGGGGTGAATACAAGTTATAAGGTTTGTCCTTAAATGTATTGTAGTTTATATTTGTTACTCCAAACAAAAAAAAAAAAAAGTCCCCTGTGGACAATTGGATTCAAATGGTCGGGGAACGCGAAGAACAAGATATCACTACAGCTTCCTTACGACACTTAGTAGAATTCACACACACGAACTAATGGGGGACATATATACGGCGTCGATACGGCCCCCATACATCGCAATGCCTCACGGGCTGTGTATGGGCACCGTACCACTCTTCACCCAGTGAAGATTAGGGACACGTCCTATAAACTCAGGAATATGGCACCGGGCTCTATGTGGCTATGGAGAGGGGCGGGGGGCATGAGTGGCGCTCTCCCCTCATCCTATCCTGGATTGCCGTGTGCCCGCCGTGTACGGTACGGTGGTGCACAGGCAGTGGGCATGTAGCCTTTCAGCTGCTCCATTACCGCCTGGACTTAAAGTAACATGCAAACCGCTTCCCAGCGCCTAGGGGGCAGAGGGCGAGATGTTCACCTGTAAAATCGGGGTTCACTGTAAGTTTATAAGGTGTCCGTAAATAGGACCTGTCATCTAAAAAAACGCTTCGGCGCGCTTACCAAGTACTTGGCCTCATTAGCATTGTTAACCTGCTAGCTTTAGCGGAACCGAGCAAAACACTGCCTGCATAGCCGCAGAACAAAAGACTAAGCTTACAGCGGTCAGGCGTATTCCGAAGGGTGGTCTAAGGAGGAGGAGACTGCGCATGAAGCTGCAGCACCGCTGGCCATATGCGTGGGGGTGCGTTGGGAAGAGGAGAGAGGGGAGCGCCCGACACCCCTCATGAATATGCTTGGACCATGTGAGCTCAGTCTGGTGTTCTGAGGCTATGGCAGTGCAGTGGGGGTTAGCGATATTCGAGATGATTCTATCTTTTTTTCTCACTTAGTAAGGAGCATAGAGCGGTTTTTAGGGTGACGTCTCTTTAAATTGCGAACTGCCTGTAGTGCCCAGAAAGCAGCATGTATAGTATAGTGATGTGGGATCAATCTGAGAATTTTCAGCCACCGATTTACTCAGATATTTCGATCTGCCAGCTGAAGGAAACCGACCATCTAGAATCTACTATTAAGATCCCAAACTTAAGAACACCGACGTACAACGACCCCCTTAGTTACAAAGGACTCTGGGATGTGGGGTATTTAATGTGATTTTAGCTGAAGGATTCAATGATACGCTGTTAACAGCATCAAAGGGTTGCAATAAAGCTCATGGTTTTATGCCAATCCAACATTTTTAAAATCCAATTGTCAACAGCGACCAAAAAAATTTGTCTGGGGTCATAATTATAAGATATCAGTTCCAACCTAAATACAAATTCAACTTAAGAACAAACCGACAGAATCTATTCTTGTATTCAGATTCAGTTGAATCTTACAGAAAATTCTGTGAAGCTTTCAGCGAATCTTGCATGAGGGGTGATCTGTACGTGCCAATAACAAGACGCGTGTGAGGTGTGTATATTATTTAGCCATTGTGTTTGATTTCTGTGCTTTTGTTTGAGTTCCTAGATTACAGGTTTCGTTATCAGTGAAGGTTACGCTGAGATTACAATATTTTTGGGCATAGTACAAATCTGCAAAGGTTACAGTCACAGTCATAATTGAGGAAATTATAAAGCCAGCGACTTTAACCCTTCACTCACTGAGAGCTAAGTATTTCTTTGAAAAAAATGCTTTGGGGGTAAGGACTCCCCCACGGTCTCACACAACCTATTCCAGTGTTAGGACGTGGGCCCCACCTACATCTATGCAGAATCTTATTGCATTGACGTTTGTTTCATACATATGGAATACGGTCAGCTAGAAACTGGCAGCTTATGTGTAATGGTGTGTCTTGAGTCGACAAGAGGATTGGGCTGTTCGAGTACAACATGCCTGATCTTTAGGAACAAGGGAGGTAAACCACTGACAAATGTCTTACCCCGTATTGCGCCAAGCCATGTAAAGCTCCCTTAGGTATAGTGATTCAGACACACGATTGTATATTATCCTTGGGGGTATTCTCATTAGCCCATTAGCAGGTTTAGTGCCCCCTAAGCTGCCCCCTAGTTTAGTTGCATAGGTGGAAAGCAGGTGTGTTCAACTTCTATTGAGGGGTCCTATATGAGTGGTGCGCTAGTTATATAGGGGGCACGATTTATAAGGATGGTGCTGAGGGAAAAAGAGGTTAAAACTGTCTAGTTTGGCCCCATGGAAACCAATCAGAGCTCCACTTGAATGAACAGCTGTGGGGCGATGAAGCTGAGCTCTGGGTAGTTGATCACTTTGATGATCTATTGTCCAGACATAATAGAACTGTTTGGGCCCGACGCTGCAATTTTGGACTAACTTCCCATAATGTTTGGTTCTATGGTTGAAGTTAAACTATGGGGCACATTTACTTACACGGTCCAGGTTGCGATACCCGCGGCGCTTTTCCGGCGCTAGCGAGGATTCGGGTATGCTGCTTCAATAGGTTCGATGCACTCGCCATACCGCAGGTGTACGCTGGCCGGTCCGCCGGGAGTCACCTTCTTCTTCAGCGTTTGTCCCGAAATCGGTGGGTTGTCTTGGCCACACCCCCCGATTTCTGTTGCGGCGCCGACCGTTACGTCACTAAATCCAATGCATGCACCAAAACCCCGGGGCAATTCAGCGCAAACTGCCAATCTGAATGAATATAGTGAAAACCCGACAGAATCGCGGCCGCAGGACCCGAGTAAATGGCACGATGTGTAAGGAAGGAAATGTGCAATAGCGACCCGCATGGACTGGGCCACATGTGCCAGAGAGCAATGCACAGCATATCTATCTGCCGTATGTGTTAAGATGCGATGCTTGTGCCATGTATATGTATTGTGTGTACTCAAAGGGTCTGTAAAGGGAAACCTGACAGCAGAAAGAAAATTAAAATTAACCACTACCAGTATGATGTAATGCAGCTGAACACTTTTTTTTTTTTTTTACAGAAGATAGTGGTGGTGAGGTGGAAGGGGGGCGGGGGGGAGGGGGGCGCGGGGGGTGGGGGCGAGGCTCTGCAGGGGGGGGGGGGGGGCCGGGGGGGAGGGGGGCGGGGGGAGGGGGTCGTGGGGTGGGGGGGGGGGGGGGGTGTTGTTTGTTGGGGGGGGGGGGGGGGGGGCTGCGGGGCTGGCCGGGCGAGGGGGGGGGGCGGGGGGGGGGGGGGGGGGGGGAGCGCCTTTCGGGGGGTGAGGGGGGGCAGGGGGGGGCGGGGGGGGGGGGGGGGGCGGGGCGGGGGGGGGTTTTCTGTGGGGGGTGAGCGGGGGGGGGGGGGGGCGGGGGGGGGTCCGGGGGGGTGGGGGAGGTTTTCCGTGGGGGGGGGGGGCATGGCATTCATCCAGAAAACCTTTACAGTCCGAAGTAACCTGGTAAATAAAAAGTGAAGGTGAGGTGGAGATTTTAAAAACTGAAGGCAAGCTCTCTTTCACTGAAAGTCACCTTCACTTGTTAATTGATGATACTGTCTAGAGACATTACTAACCGATCTCTGAAGTCGGAGGTCTGATGTCAATAACAGAGGAGGAGGTGTTCAGAGCCCCACACCTTGATTCATTGAGAAACTATCCGCCTCCTTGACTTTTTATACAACCCCTTATAGCTCACTTCAACGTTGATTTCTGGATGATGCCACCACATGGGCCGTGAAAGAAAACAAAAACTAGAAGGGTTGTTACCCTTTTTTGAAAACATTAGTGGTAAGGGGTAGTAGTTATCAGTCCAAATTGCTGATGACAGGTTCCTTAATGTGTGTCATGGAAACCTATGCCATGTGAGAGACACACCCGAGGACAGAATATATTTATCAGCGTAGGACTTGTTGCTTTGCAAAGCCACACCCACAGTGACACGGCACCGTAAATGGGCCATTGTTAGAATAATATAACATTCCAGTCTGGGACAATTGGGAGACCTGGAATAAACACTGGGTTCGTCTGGTCTTTGCAATGTTTCACCTGGCATTCAATATTGACTTTCTGCCGCCATAACAAGCCTCGATGATTTGCTCATAATGTTTATCATGTCTCGACTTAATAGATTAATGTTTACAGTTATTTGACAGAGATCATCTGGCGATGTGCCATGTCCAGCCGCTCCAGATCATGAAAATGCAGAGCATGAGAATGGATGCGGTTGATAGGGTGCCAGTGCACGGAGTTCTGTAAGTTTACATATTAGGGGTTGGGACAGGAATTTTTTATCTGCAGGGGCAATTGGATCAGCTTGCAGGTTTTTGTTCCCCTTCATTTGAACAACACGGTATATAATTTTTTAAAAAAATGGCTAGATTAATGGACTGATGTCTTGTTCTAACCTTATTTAACTAGGGATACTATTCAGAGGGAGGGGCAGCTGTAGACATGTAAAATTATCTGCTACATGTGAATTCCATCTTAAAGTTCCACTTACAGTTTCTCTGGAAAGATATGCCCCAGTTTTCATTAATTCAATAATTATCTGTTTGCTAGTATGGTTCTTGGTTGCATATGTGTGCGGACCATCCCGGCCATTTGCACCTGTCCCAAATGGGGCCCAATCTAATACGCCCTACCAGTATGTATTGGAGTGTGGTGAGGAAACACGGAGAACCGGAGGAACGGAAAGCATACAAACTTCTTTGACGATTATTGACCTTAAGCGGGAATTGAACCAGGACCCCAGCCGCTACAAGGCTGTAGTACTTACCATAGTTTTAGGGATGAGAATGGAAGGGAGGAACCCACCCATCGATGTACATGAATAGGTAGTAGATCTCCCATGGATGGTTTACTTAAGCCAATAAGTGCCTCCTTAAATCATAGAGCATAATATTACAGTGAATAATTACAGAACAGGACAGAAGTTGTGATTGACATTTCCTCGCTGAGGACGCAGGTTAAGCAGCTGGCAGTGCATCAGCTAACGTGTACAACTTCATTTCAAAAACCATATAAAACAGACATTTTTGTGGAAATATTGGGCAATACAGTACTTTGTCTATAGATTCATGTTCACTGATAAAAAGATGCAGCTCCTCACGTCCTTGTGCTTTTAAAATCTTTATTGCCCTAATACTGTAAATTTTGTAAAGGGCTAATGAGGGCGTGGAGTAGCTGGAACGCCCAGCTTTCGGACAAGGGCGTGCGGAAGATCTCGGGAGTAGGCGCACAGAGTAATGGGGCGTGGATAGCAGCGACATGTAGCATCATGGTCCGTCTACTTCGCCCCAGTAAGCGTTACAAAATGTACCCTGAGGGCAATAAAGATCTAAAAAAGAAACGGGGAGGGAGGATTAGCTCAAGGGCTATGCTCAAGTCCACCTACATGCATCTTACCACCGTTTACTTTATAGGTAAGATGCGTTGGTGGTAGGTTCTTTTAATTTCACCTTGTGTGGCTCCGGGTCTATAGTTTTCTTTTTGGGCCTGTACATGGCAGAAGTCCGGAGCGTAGTCCCCTGTGTCTACTACTTCCTCTGCACATCACTCGTCTAGGAATCACTGCCGGACTATGCATGTATAATTGCTCGCAGTTACATCACATGAAAGGTGCCATGTGCAACATCCTGCGTTCTACCTCATAGGTAGAATGTGGTGGTAGGTTCCTTTCAATTAATTAAGCTGCTTTGCTTAATGTTTTGTCGTTTTTTTTTTACTACCCAGCTCCCCTCGAGAGGAAACCCCCTTTAATCTGTAACGGTGTTGTATTTGTTTGTAGTATGGTGGCATGGACATCATAAAAAAAGGCAGCAATCGTTCAGAACATGCCTAACCCAAGTTTTTTATTTTGATTTTTGTACTATGTGGTGATGTGGTATTGATCGACCTTTAATTTGGCTACAAGGTCCTCTGGGCAGTGCCAGATTATGGTTAATGGTAGCTGGCACAGCCGCCACTGCATCAACGTACTCTGCATCACAAGGAAGCACAACCACGTTTGCATTCTCACAAAACAACAAAACAGTGCAAAATACGAGTTCCAATGCGCCCCGCTGTTTGAATGATGCACCTCACAGACTTGCAGTCAAACATGACCCTATCGTCCTTTACTTATAAAACCGATTAATAATGGTCACTCATAGTTGATGCCCAATACAATGGGAGATAAAAGAAACGGTGATCTGGAGGGGTTAATCGGTTTCCCCAACATACGGTTGTGGTTTTTTGGTTGTTCTGTCTGACAGGTTCCTGTAGAAAGTCAATTGTATGTTATGCAGTCGGCAATGATCAGAAAGAAATGTCTCCTGTTTTAGAATGATTGAGTTGGTTCCGTGATATCACAAGTGACGTAAGATTGTCCTTGAATTATATAGCTCAGCCATGACGTTAGTGATAGGGAGACTGTCGCTGGCCAGGCTTGGTGGAGCCGTGCAATCCCAGTTCCTAGATGTTCCTCTCCGGAAGACTAGAAGTTAATATCACTCAACACTAAACAGTCAACATGTCAAAAGTGAGGGCAAACTTCGCTAATCCCAAACCAGGTATGTGCTAAGGGGTTTACGTGGATGTGTGCACGGAGGCCGTAACGGGGGGCAGACCCCTTTTTCACCTCTGTTCTTCTGTGCGCCTCTGGTGTGTCCATTGATTACTAATGGCCCCCCTTGCAATGACTATGATGAGGGTGGTATAACGTTTGAGCCGGCACCTAGGGTGGGTCACATATGATGCGAGCAGGATATTGTGATTGGAGACTGAATGTATAAGGAGCGTTTAAAATGTTATCTGTGGGATAGTCCCGCACAGACCTTCTTACAGATCCCTTGTTTTAGTAAAGGCTGCCCAAAATCTGTGCTTACACTGCAGCTTGATTGGGGTGGGGCTGAGGAGCACATCATAAGAGAGCTAAGGCACAGGCAGATGTGAGAACCAGCTCCCCGGTTGACATGGAAATTTACAATATTGGCGTATAAGGTATTATTCCAAGTCTACGGCTATAACAATTACACAAGGTAAGGTGCTGCCCCCATCACATTGATCCGTGTCGAAAGATGCGAGGCAGGTGATTCTTTTAGGATGAATCAAGCCTGCCCGTAGCTTTGGCAGTAGTTCCCTCCTTCTGGTGGGCAATTTGGCAGCAGGGCTCCCTCTGGACCATCAACGCCCAATCAAATTATATTATGCCATTGTTTGTAGAAGAAGTGGGGATGAGATTGGTGATGTTTTTGCGTCCATCGTATTAGTGGGGAATCCATCATCATGGGAAACCTTAAAATTTTTTCTCGATGGGATAAACACCATCTAATCAATCTTATTACTGTATTTATGCTTCATGTTTGTGGCTTACTTACTAACCCTCTCTTGCTTCACCTCTGTCTTTCTGTTAATCCTCGTACTACTGAATGTCCCTGTCTTTCCTGGTGGCCTTTGACAGACAGCCAAGCATATAAGCCTCAGTCACGGAGAATCCGGTCCTTCCATGTCCATTGACAACAGCCGGAGCTCCGCCAGCTGGCTTGCCATCTTAATGAAAACCGAGCACCCTCAGGCAAAGGCTCCAGAAAATTGACAGGAAGAAAACACCTCATTCATAGAGGGACAAAAAAAACCTGCCTCAATATGCTGATAACATCCTGCAAGAGCGCAGAAACATGGTACTGGTCGTGGCAAAATGTGGGAACTGTATGGCCAGGTATTTATCTGTTGAATAGATGCCGGGTGGGCGCCACGGGGGTTCCTGTCCCTGCTAAGGGCATGTGAAAGGTGAGATATTGATGTATCCAGCTGTACCGGAGGGGGGCCAAGGGGCTTTTGTGCGCTGTGTATGATAAATACCCCCCCTAGTAACTTATGCAGAACGAAGTTGATTACCATGGGACTGTATGATAACCAACTACACTAGATAGAGCACCAACAAAACAAAATTACCAAAGAGACAGAACATAACCAGATATACAGAGATAAATACCAGAAGTGAAAGATACTACTAGAAAACAGCACTGGACCTAAGCTTAATATACAGGATACAGAGCAAAACCAAAACTACTACATAGATCCATTACCAGAACCAAGTTACTATACGATACAGCACGAAATTTAAGTCTATCTGCACAAGTATGGTAGCAGAACCAAGGTTTAACCAAATTATGTACTTTAACCAAACCAAAGGACTACATAAAAATAGCACTAGGTCCAGCTTACTTACATAGACACTGGGTCAGAACAAGCAGAGTGAGGACAGACAGCCTGTGTTACATAGCGTACATATATCGTCCACAGTAAATAGTGGATGCACTCTGATTTGTGCTCTAGGCAGGTGATACAGGGGACCTCTTATAAGTCTATAGGGCACATTATTACCCGTTCCCGGGAGTTACAAGAAAGTGCATCGTTCTAACGATAATGGCTTGTGCCGCGTTCACTAAAAAGATGTGCACCGAATCCTGGATCGTGTCGTTCCCGCTAGGTCCGACGGAGTTCACTCTTCTTCCTGGTGCATGTAGTGCTTGATCTGCATCAAATTTGAATCTTCACTACCACGGCTCAGTCCGAATCAGTCGGCATGTCGACGGCCCGCCCCCGCTTTCTGGCGCATGAATGAAAGCCGGTGAGCCGAGCCACATCCGACTCGCGTGACTGCCAACACATTTCCCAGCGCCGAACCTGTTTCATACTGGACAGCGGTTGCACAAACCCTTAAAACATGGAAAGTTCATGAAAGTGTGAGCCTAGTACATAAGCCCCAGTGTTGATGTGGATGAGTGGGGCCTCATGGGGTAATACCAACACTTCCTAGCATCTGGTCACAGGGCCATATACGTATGTTTAATATAGTCATGTGCCCCCAAGTGAGTTTCTTCCAACAGAACATTAGTCACAGTGCTCAAACACAGTAGCCAAAAGCCACAGTTCCCACAATATCCAAAATCACATTGCTCTCCACCCATAGTACGAAGCCACAGTACCCCACTTAATAGCCAAGTCATTGTGCCCCCCCCTATAATACCAGGTACAGTGTTCCCCCATATACTTCCGAAATTTACGCAACCCCTTGCGTATATAATCCCTGCCTGTCAATTATTAACACTTTGTCCCCCACCTGCTAAACTTTGCACAGGCACTGGGATTAAAACCACCTTGTCCACCATGTTTGACTGTTGTTATGTTTTTATAGGTGAGCCTTCCAAGTTGTAAAATAATGAGAGTATGAATGACAGACCCCCATCTTCACCCCTCCTAAACTCCCATGTAAGGCTGTACCAGCGCCCGCAGCACAGAACCTTAATGCCATGTCACACGGGCCTCTCGTTCTGCGCCTCTCCCTGGCCCGACTGATGGTTCCTACAGCAAAATTTCAAATAGAGAATGACGTGCTCCGGTGAGGAGCCGCTGGTCTCCCCACTGTGCTAAAGCTTCAGCGTCTCATGCGCGACTGCTAAGAACCTGGCGGCCGGAACGCTTCCACTATGTACTTGAACCTGCTAATGCTTTACAATGCCTTTTCCACCCCCCACCTTCTCAAACCAAAAAAGATGCTAACACCATGATGCACGTTTTGTAATATGTTGATCAGCAACGAAAAAACCACTTCCTATTCCAGCTGATCCCCCCACCAGGAAAACAAATATATTCTGAAATCTTTGCTGAATCTTGATCTGCGCAAGATGCACTTGTTACAAGCTCTACCTAGAAGTCTATGGAGAAGGGGGGACGGTCAGACGTTACATGAGAAAAGGAGGGCCACGGTAGACGCGGGACTTCAAATCCAGTGTGATAAAGAGCACTTACTCATAGATACAGGCACCTGACCTTTTATAATTCTGCTACTGGAGGGAGCTTTACCAGAGCTCTTTCGGCGTGCCTATTACACTGTGATGGAGAACCTTCCCCGCCACCCAATGTGCATTACATATGCAGGCAGAGGGGAGGAAGAGAAGTGTCGAGGGGAGGGCAAGACAGGTAACAGCCTGTGAAGAGCAGACTCTCGGTGCTTTGGGATGATCCCTTTCTGAATCTTAACTAATTTCCACAGTTGATTTTAGAAGGAAGAGTCTAGGATAACAATATAAGCAGATACCACAGTCCAGGGCTTGATCTATGAGGAAGTCCTGGTTTATCGGATGATTTGATGGTAGATTTCTTTTAATTGTATCACACTAAAAACTTATTAGGCTCAGTCACACCAGATATTTCCCTTTCTTATACAGCATTGGTTGATTCTGGTCGGAAGTCAGTTGCTCATTCAGAATTTTGAGGTCTGTTTTTTTTGCAATGGATCGACCCATTGATGCCTTTGGTCTGTCATAATCCGTTTTTTTACATGGCTGTGCAGACCAGTGAGAAACAACAATCGACCATGCACTATTTTTCTCATATGCAGACATCCATAGAAGATCCGCATAATAAAGATTGGATAAAAATGGACAGGCACAGGATGGATGCATTGTTTTGCTCAAATGTTTTCTAGGCAACCATCTTGTCTGTGCAGAAAAACATTAGAAAACCATCCATTTTTTTTTTTTTCTGGATGTGCAAAAAAACAAATGCGGATTACAATCGGACATCACACTTCGCACATATGAAAAGCCCTAAGCGTTTCCTTCTTTTATGGAGACTTTGCCAAGTAAGGCCACCTTGTAGGTTGTGTGGAGACTTATAGCCATGATACTCCAATAGGGGATTCGGGGGGAAATATTGGCTTGACTAATACCGCATTCATCATCCCCAGTTTCGCAGAATCAAAACAAGCAGCAGACACAGTACCTACACAGTTGACAAGTGCTATCTGCATGTGAGCGTATACTGCTCCTGTGACTGTGCTGGAAGACATGACATAATATCGATGGAGTGAGCACCATCTAGTGGAGGATCATGAAATATAAATAATAATATTAATAACCTAAATCTTTGTGCTTTGCTATGGACAAATCTTAAAACGGGGGCTCGCTATGGTGTCATCATCCCCGAGCTTTGAAAGGGACAGGGGAAAATGTACATCATCCCCCCCCAAAACAAAATTAGGACGTTATATAGGAGCTTTTCACGACACATCTATGTTGCGCGGGTATACGTGTTAAATTAAATAGTGATTCCCGACCTTTGGAGCCAAGCCGACGAAATGATGACCTGAAAAAAAGGTTCTGAAAAGTTCTGCACAGTTTCTAGGAAGATTTTTACTATTTTTTATTAGCTTATTATAATTCTTTTAGGCTCGGTAGCTGAAGCTTTCTAGCAGTCTTCGGATCTCAGTGTGCGGATGGCTTGATGGTACCTTCCCCAATTTTGTAAAGGGTCATTGGATGGATTCTGCTGTGTCCGTCCAAATGCGAGGGCTAGAATTATCCACTGTGACGCCCTACGGGGTAATTATCCTGTTACCCCCCTTGACACCTGATCATGCGCACCCCCAGCACTGGGCATACCTGGCACTCTCCTGGGCCAAAGCTGCTGGGGGGTCCCCTACGGCGTACATAAGGAATTCCATGGGGTGAGGGGAGTGGCGCTGTGTATCTAAATGTATCCACAAGGTGTGTGAGGGGGGCCTTATATAAAATCACCATAAGGGATGGTGGGACGATAAACGCGGGAATATTTCAATAAAGGAATTCTCTGTTTTACAACAAATACAGTGTGACTGGAGTCCACGTTTGTCCGGGTGTTTTTTCAGTTGATTTTAGATGGGGACAGTGACATCCTGGGCACTCCACAGGCACACTCAGCGAGGTCGGGGATGGAGCCAAACAGTTGATCCATTCCCCCATAGGCTATTATGGCCTCCGCTGAGAGTAGTTCATAAGCAGGATGAAAAGAAATAAATTGCAGCAGATTCCATTGCTGCATTCTGAGGGATTGACGAAAAGTACCGACGCTGCATTCAATGTATCAATGAATGTGGGGTGATGTAGCATATACTGCAGCAGTCAGGGCTGTGTTTTATAAGGTGCCCACATCTGTAGCAGGGTCGTCGTCGGGTTGTTCAGTAGGCCCCTGGGCCGACCAGCCAGCAGAGCCTCGTGGCCCTGAAGTGAACTCACGTGCGCATAAACACAGAAACTAAAAACAGGTCGTTCCCTGAAATTTCCCTAGCTTTATCAATCCAAACGCCCATATGGTTATCTTTTACGGAGAGTTGGCCGTGCGGGGCCACTAGCACGCTCTGGGCCCGGCCTGCTAACAAAAAGCTGTGGCTGGCCCGGCCTGCATCTATGTGACCTATGAGGCCTGAGAGGAGTTGGCTACAGCGTACGTAGGGAAAGAAATATTGTCAGTCAGGGAGGCCGGTAGGACCTGATGCAGAACTTCATGTTTAGTACAAGCTGCCCCCGTTCATGGGGCGACATGGCGTGGTGGGTTGAGGTGTAAGTCTTTTTTGAAACAAACTATTGAGAGCATAAGTGATTTACAGTGAGTTAGTCAGAGTATTCTATGGCTCATCACCAAGAAGTATCCTACCAACAGCCAGATGTCATAGAGATTTCGACCCAAGCAGTGCTTCTTCTGCCCTGGAAAGGACACAATTGTGAGTTATAATTCTCCCAACCCAACAGATGCCCCCAAATGTCTTTTAGATTGGCTTTTAGCCCCCGTATGACTTGAGGTTTTATGAAACCTTTGGCAATGGGGCCACATTTACTAAGGGCCCGAATTCGAGTTTTTCCGTGGTTCCCCATGCAACACGATGGATTTGGGAAAGCCGCGAAAAAAAAATGTGTTGCAAGATAGACTCAATACCCGAGAGTAGGAGGTAGTAAACTCGGTGACTCTGACTGACTTCAGCGCAGAGCAACACTAGAGGACGCGGGGCAAGACCTTAGTGAATCCCGCAGAAACCCAATCGGGTCGGAGGAGAACGCGCCGCTGGATCGCGACTGGACGGGTAAGTACATGTGTCCCATGGGTCTGATGTATGTTTTTTGGTCGTGTGTGGTGTAGTTGCATCATAGGAACAGGTTCGTGTATGTGTATGTAGTCTAAGTGCATCGAGGACAGTGTAGAGTCCTTTGGCATAAATCCTGCTTCACCCAAATTCTGAAACTTGAATGTCCAAGTGTTCACAATACGACTGAATTATGCATTGCAACTTTTTACCGCTTTAAAAGGCATCTACCACGGAGAAGGACTGTAGCATGGAGCCTGTGCCATTAGGCCTCAATTTGATACAGTCTTCCTAGGAGTCCCTTAGCACAGCCTTGGTGCAAATTGAATCATTAGTCCTCCTGGTCTATGTGCTGCGACTTTGATTTTTTTATTGCAATTTTATCGACGGGTCACAAAAACCCCTTAGCATAAGGACAATTGCCAGAGATTTATCAAGGGGCAAGCCACTTTATATATCTGTAGGGCGAGGAGGACGATGTAAAAGTATAATTATACCTTACTACAAGTCATACTAACTGAAAGACCGTTGTAGTTAGTGCCAAGATCTCTTGGTTCTAAATCTTAAAGTCGTTATTCAATCTGACTGTCACTGGGTTATTCTTTTAGGGAAAAGACTCGGTCATGAACACTCCCAGCGTGGACTGTGGACTGAGGTCATCTTTACATATATCAATGACCCTTAAACCTGTAGACCTAATGGGAAATATTAAAAAACCATATCTTATCCATAGTAGGAAGGGCAAGTAAGTGGTGGTGAGAGTAAACGCTTCTGCCGGCATTGAGTAGGTACAGGGCATCATACCACCAGATGAAAGGACTGTATGCAAATGAGCCTGAGGGGTCAAAGTGGTAAAGGAACCTACATTGTAGTGGCAGGTTTCGGATGGACATACGGCACCAGCTCGGGTGCGCCTGGTGCCGGAGCTTATTTAGTTAGTGTTTTACACCCGCGTATCGCGTTTAAAACCATTTTTAAACGTTATAGCCGGCGCAGGCAGGTACGCGCTCGGGGCGCTTACCGATGCACGCGGCTACATAGGAAGTGAAATTGAGAGGCCGCGGCACGGGTAAGCGCCGAGCGCGTACTGCCTGCGCCGCTATAACGTTAAAAAGGTTTTAAAACCGCGGAACCGCAGTTAAAACACGAACTAAAAAGCTCCGGCACCAGATCACCCTGGCTGGGCCCGGTATTCCATCGGAAACCTGCCACTACAAGTGGTAGGTTTCCTTTAAGGTCCTGGGCCTCTCAGGTCATTTGTATACAGCCTCATCCTGGTGTAAATGTCCTTTCACAGCATTGAATCAGTCGTCAGACTGAATACAGTTTTTCAGGAGTAGAGTACTGGTATATACCGGAGGAAACGAGAACGGTTATGTGCTGCAGCTTTCTGGTAAGTGAAAATCTGTGGGGAGGGGAGCAGCTGGCGGCTTTCACAAGTAAAAGTTGCAGTTTGCGGCATATACACTGAGGATACCCCCGGTAAATCAGGTAATATCCCCCTAGTGGTGCATGGCTACTAAAAAAATTTAACCTAAAGTTTCTTTTTTATTATGACCTTGATCCTTCTGTGTTCTTAATCCACTTAGAATAAGAGGGGGGGGGGGGGGGGACTGTAGTGCATGTGATATTAATAGCATGCGTCCAAGGTGAAGTCAAAAGGAAACTGTAGTCTAAAAGCGAGATTATAAAGAGATAAAGTACTACATACAACGGTGCATGACATCTCACTGATGCTCAGGCATAGCAATTCACATGGGTGCAAGGATTATACTTCCCAACTATATATTTTTCAGGCCTAAGTATATAGTCCGGGAGGACCTATCTTTATCACACGACTCGGCTAACAGGGACAGCTACCCCGACAATATTAGACACATTTATGCCCATCAAAGAGGAACGTTTGGTGTATGTGAGGGGCAACTATCCATGTTGACTTAGACATGCAAGGAAAGAACCTGGCATGAGGAGAAGTACATGAGGGAAGAAAGAAAATGACACCAACTTTCGAAAGGGTATATAAAATGTATTGTTTAGAGAAAAATCATACAAAGGGGACACATCAGGACAAGAACAATGTAGAGCTCACTTGTTACAATTTAACTATTAATCCGCATACGTCTCCCACATTGAATTAGCCAGTTACCAAATAAGATTTGTTACATTTACACTGATTTTACAACTTCCCTGACGCAGAAAAAGTAAACCCTTTCTCTATTATGCGGTTTTGTTTCCATCCAAAATGTTTTTTTTTTGTAAAAAATTCCCAATATATAAAATGTCATATACAATAAGCAACAGAGTAGTCCAGGATATATCATCGAAATATCATACAGATTGTATCGGAGGAGTGTCGGAGACAAGGTGGTTTGTTGGCATGATAATCTAGGGAACATGATGGGGGTAAAATAAAATAGCTCCACCTTTGTCCAGGGGGGTATATTGGTATTGCAGTTTAATCAGATTAAAGAGGTGGCACTTAGGAAAACAAATTTTTTTTTTTTTTGAAGAGCGGACCTTCTCCAATCCCTTCAAGTGAATCACTCAAGAGATAGTAGTTTGGTTTATCACCCTACAAGACTATTGGTTCGGCATGAAACAAGACAATCCAGCAAAGCGCCCTAGCAATAACCATGGCTAATGATTGCAGAGGGTGGGATAGGCTGTCCATTGTTAGGTGGGCAAAACAGAATGCCAAACCCAAACAACCCGAACACTATTCTCTAATCACAAACATGACGACAGGGTGGCCGGGGATCGCCGGCTTCGAGCCCATGTTCACACTTAAGGGGGGTTTTTTTGATAAGTAAAAATTAATTTGAACTCTAATGCGTGACCAATACGAGAAACCAAACTTCAAGCAAACCTTGCCATTTAAAGGGGTCTTCTCTAGCGATCAATCTTATTGATGTGACAGAATTTTTTTTTTTTACAAAGTGCCATAAGGCTTAAAAAACTTTTTTTTTTTTTTAATAAAAAAACCTAAAAACTTGCTTAGTAGAAAACGTAATGTCCACTACAATGTACTCAGGCCGTATATATTGTTATAATGGGCTGGCCCATGAGCAAAGTTTGGTACCCTAGACAGGCAGTTGGCGGGTTTCCTAAATTGGTTCATGCTTTGGCGTTGTTTCTATAAATTCTGGTCCCTTTGGCACACACAAATATTTCCAGGAACTTTTTTTAAAAAAAAGTAAAAAAAATATATATAAATTTCCTTCCCGTATATCCAATGCATACTAGAATTCTATAGATTATATATGTAATAAGATGGGTTGATGTAACAGATACAAAAAAAAGTTACAAAAAATAATTGCCACGTCTATATATACAGCTGTGGGGTTACAAAGCCCGTTTTGTCTTCACATAACAGGGGATTTTAAAGGCTGTCGTTAGAGCCCTTGGTGCCCCATGTGTCGTCTGTAGGCTCTCCGCTGCCCAGTTTGACCTTCTTTTTTGACATGACACTTAAACCCTTACAACTGGTCATTTAGCTCAGTCTTCACTGCACCCTGGTCGCATACAGACAAATTTTTGGGTCTTCTCGACATTTGGCTAGGTGTAAAAAGGTGTGGTTCGCATCGGGGGCCGACACAACACGGATGGAAGCAGAGTACAAGCTATAAAGTCGAGCAAAAGGCAGCAGAAAATTAAAAAGAGCAACAAAACCATTTGGAGGACTGTTAAGCACAGTCTAGAGTCCAACAAGGACGCCACCCGTTATGAGGGGAAATAGGCCTATTGTCCAGTCTAAGGGCATGGGGCAGAAGCTAGAGTCAGATCTCTGTCAGGTCAGCTTGACGATCTCCAGACTCTCGATCTGAAGCTGGAACGTAGTCTTCATGGAATAGTGCCGGGATTATTTGTCAATCCATGACACCAGAATTTTAGAATGAAAAAAGGGTAAAGACGGAAAGTCATCATTTTGTCATAAACGAAAAAAAATTAAACAATGAGCCTTCCGACCATTAGCATAATTCTAACAGGTGCTTTAGAGGGAAGGAGGCCATGGATAACACATACAAAAAGCATACGCGTCACAGTGCCTGTATCTATGTGTAAGTGGCCCTGTTTATTATGATGGATTTCGATGGTCGATTTCCTTAAAGTGATTTGCCAGTACATTGTTTTCGTTGAATCACTAGTGTTGTTTACACAATAAAGATAATTTTGATTACCTAATTTGCGCTTTTGAGTTAGTTTATTGCTGAACAGCCACTTAATGATTCCTCTGTGCTTAAAATGCTGTGATATAATGTTCTTAGATTTATCAGGGTGTACAGGGGTTTATCTTCACTTTCATTTAGCTCCTGCACGATTGCTACTGTATCTGAACACATGAAAAGAGATGAGATCTCACCTAATCACTTAAAGCCACATTCAGCAATTACTACGTCCCCCTCCCCTTGGATCCAAAGCCTATTTGTTTGTAGTGCTCTGTGCTATGTCTACTAGTGCCCTCTGCCTCCAACCCCTCCCCATCGGCAAGCAAGAGAAGCCAAAGGCATATTGACGAACCAGTGCGGAGTTTACACTCGGATCCTAGGGACGACCAATGTGTACCACCAGGGCTGATAGAGCAGGTTGGGATTATATTCTGTGAAATGCTGTATTTTTGTTAATAACAGTGAATTAGGAATGTGGTATTTTGTTAGCCTGAGTAAATTTAAGACTCTGGTCTTGGGGAATACCTTCAAGGTGCAAAAAATGTTTAGAAGTTTTTTTAAAACTAATTTTTTTTTTACATTTTTGCCACTATATTTCAGAGAGCGACACATGATCGGAAACGGCCGCAGGCCCACAGTATTGTAAGCGCAGGAATTGGCCACCGCCACAATCGTCACAGCGCGGTACTACTGAATGTAAATGGGTGGAGCTCCAACAAGTATATGTATTACGCTGCGATTGTTGTACGGCAAAGGCTCATCGCACCAGACGATTATAGACTAGATAAATGGTGCAGTGCATTGCTCACACACCTTATGCATCAGCCACTTTACCACAAACTTTTCACCTAAACAGGGGGATAAACAAGTGCAGGTGCCCAGTCCCCATCAGCGTAGAGGCCTTCTAGTAAACTTTACCCTTTTTAGATTCTTAAAGATCTTGCCATTTCAAATGGAACTTGTATTTTCTGAGATCTATTCACGAATGGGACAAAAAGAATTTTAGTGTCTAGAGAAATCACCAAAATAAAATTAGGGCTTAGCTTAAAAAGTTTGCGTTTTAAACACAACTCTGCTTATAGAAGCCCAAGGATGTGCCAACAGGAAAAATGCCAGTTATAATATGATGGTCCCATCATGGGCTCATCCAGTGGCGGGACTGTACTAGGATAGGTTGTAGCTTCTACCTAGAAACCCCTCAATGTAAAACCCACCACAGCTTCAACTTTGAGATGTTAGAAAAAAACGTGTTGCTGGATGGCCATTAGAATAAGTAAAAGTTATCGGCAGGCGCATCTCCTGGATATCCAATGGAACTAGGTTTTCAAAACTTTACCGCTTCCATCAAGCTTAAGAGATGGAGACTTCAGCATGAGGGCATCAAAAACTTCTTCTGCTCTCCCTTCTCACATACAATAGAATGAAAGCAGAAACGCACAAAAAGATGTTAGTGAAGGACTTGCCATCAACAGAAGAAAAGAAATCTACATTGTAACACGTTTCTGATACACCAAATGCATATAGTCTAGAGGAAACAATGGTTGCTATATTGGTTTGACATTGGAATCCATTGTTAGCAATTACTACAGGTCATTAAGGGGAGGACAGAGGAGCCTCTTAAATAGGAAGCTAGGTGAGGGGGAGCCAGAAATCTTGCTTCGTTGTACATGACCAAATAGTTATTTTTCTCCTAAATTTGCAAATAAATTCTTGAAAATCAGACCAATGTGATTGATTGATTTAAAGGGAACTACCACCCTGATTCGACATTCAAAAGGAGAAGGGGATGGGAGGTGGATCGAGGGACGAGGAGGATAGCCCTTTTTAGGGCTATCTCACGTCACGGGGTGTCTTTTACAAACTTTATTAATCTATATGGCAAATTTTTTTGCGGCTACTGGGGCGTGGAGTAGCCGGAATTAGGCTAATAGTTGCGGCTACTCCACACCCCAGTAGCCGCGTACTCCGCCTACAAGAGAATCTTCGGCGCGCGATAATCTTCAGCTCTGGTAGCTGCGACGCCCTCGTCCGAGTCCCACAGCTCATGCCGCATGCGCAGTTAGTAAGTACGGCCCCCGGAGCCGCGGCGCCGAAGGCGCGTTCGGAGCATGGATAGACAGAATGCAGCGGACCGGACGCGGGCGCGCAGCCACCAGGAGGTGCTCGCGAGATTATAGGGTAGGCCGGAGAAGTAGTAACGCGGCTACTGGGGCGGGAGTAGCCGCGACTAGTAGCCTTGTCCGGCTACTCCCCGCCCCTAGGCGCATAAACAAAATTTGCATATCGATGTAATAAAGTTTTGTAAAAGAGCCCCGGGAGTGAGGATAGCCCAAAAAGGGGGCTAATCTCACGTCCCATCCATCCACCTACCACCCTTCTACCTTTTTAGGTAGAATGGGTGAGGGGTGGTAGGTGCCCTTCCCGTAAGTATTGTCTATAGTTAAGATTCTAAGATGAAGCTGTCAATTACAGCCCGATTTCATCTTTTCAGTGGGGAGAAATGAATGCAGCAAAATGAAATCTTAGAAATCAGGTGAGGAATTGGTATAAAAAGTACATGGGAGAATTGTATAACTTTAATTACACAAACAGATAACATTATTCTGCTGATAAGGGACCCCCCCTTAATTTAGTATGACCTAGGACACAGGTCAATATGTGATAACTACTCTCTCGGTCGTCTTCTCTTGGCATCTTGGCTGGCGGTGTGTACGAAGTCTTTCAGTGAGAAAGGTATCTCTTCCTCCCGCGCTGAAAAACACAAAAACACAATGAGCAAATTCAGAATAACATTGTACCAAACTATGAGACCCCACTTTCAGTCCCCCCGGATTGGCCGCGCTTAAAAGTGGTGTTCCCCTTTTGGCAAATAATGTTATGGTTTGCATGATGAAAAATTAAAGAATTTCCAGTGTCTCTGCCGTACAAACACTTTTGTATTATACAACAATGATTTTTTGGATAAACGGGGAACACCCCTTTAACCTTAAATTTTTTTTACTTTTGAAACATGTGCGTGACTAGAGTTGTGGCCACTGCATGACCGATATTCTACTCCAGGACTACCAGAATAAAGTAAGGTCTCACCTTTCACACTTCCCATTTCATCAGAAGGACAGTGGGAGAAACTGGGGAGGAAAACATAGTGAAAACATAAGACGGACTATTCGGGAGGGAGATGGTTGTTTGATGACGCGTCCTGTTGCCATTAGACTCTAATGACAGCACAGAATGATTTTGGGTGAGAGAATACAACAGTAAAAAATTTGGATGGCTTATCTTTACAAAGTTGATCTTCTCCATAGTCTTTCGCTGACTTTAGGTTTTCTATTTCCTCTATGGTACGCTACTGACATGAGGTGTTTGTTGTGCGCTGGAGATGGCAAGTAAATCGGGGATGAAGAGGACGGGCTGGTGTGTCCAGTCTCGCATGGGGGGTGAATATAGTGAAGGCCGTCTCCCCTTGTGCTGACGGAGCAGAGCCCTCTAACATCGTAACTGTATGAAAGACAATAATGACAATCAACATTCCGTCACAGATCCCCTTGAACGTCTCCGTAGCCAAGGTTATATGCAATGGATATCATCTCACAATGTTAGTATAGCTCTACTCACGCTAATGCTAATACCAGCAACCCATACGATACGTCCCATAACAGAAAAGCTACACGACCTTGTTTTCCTTTTTCCAATCACTTTAAGAGGAGAATTTCTCAGCCCCATGGTGGTTGTCTATATGTGCTCAAGTCTACAAATGCAGCTTATGGGATCACTACAGCGGCCATTAACTATATAGTAGATAGGCATTAGAAGACTTGTATGTATATATTATTGTAAACATCATTATGGAACTGACAGCGTTGTACTAAGGAAGACCCCCACTGCAATTGCTTAGAATCAAACCATGAAAAAAAAAAAAAAAAAAACATTTAAAAAAAGTTCCTACAATTATTTATTGAAAAGAACAAAAAAAAATTTATAATACAACACAAATAAAAAAAAGATACTATAATAAAAACAGTTCATAAATAATAATAATTAGAATTGGCTGTTCAATGACCAATATGTCAAGTGTTCCAAGCTTTCCCCATTCCTGATTTAAAGTAGGATAACTAAAAATAGAACACTAATATAATTCTTAGATATTATACATTGTTAATACATATGACTGCTAAAATAGTATTATTTGAATCACTGGCATCATAATTGTAGTAATTAGCTAATACCTACAACACACTACTACTACATTGGTAGTAGCCTACTAATAGAAGTAAATTGTGCAGTTACTACAATATACTACCAACAATACTAGTAAAACTAGTATTAGTAAATTAGTGTAATAGAAGTAGTAAGATAACTAGTAGTATGCAAATCATTTCGTATTTAGATTCTTCAAACTTGCTCATATTATATATATAGCACAAGTTTTCTATTTAAAAAACAGTGGGTGGACAACGTCGGTAGCAATAATGGCACAAGATTTCAAAGAAAAATTTACCATCTCCGGCTTACACAGCTCCAAATCTCTCGAAAATATGAATTGAATGATAAATGATTAATTCACTGCAGTCCACCATAGGAGAAAATGAGGGAAGATACGTTCAACAACGAAAAGCAATTTGACACACAGGCTCCCTATGTGGGGACCATAGGCAGTCAGATGATTTTCATTTTATAGATAGGCAGGAAGGGGCAATAAGAATTGTAATAGGAAATAAAAATCACATGATAAGGATAACAGAAATTGGGATTACTCAAAAAGGCTTGATTTGAACAAGGCAATAAGAATTCAGCAATTGGAGGTAATCAGGTCTTGTATAAGGGTCTAAGAATGAGGCAAGAGTAAGTCAATGATTTGGATCCTGTATAATTCTTACTTACAAGGGATCTGGGATGTGGGTCAGTACACTTGCCTTTTCTCTGACTCTGCTAAGTATCTTCAGCCGATACGTCGGCGCCCATAATCAGAAAGAAAAATATTTTAGGTCCTGAAATTGAAACATTTTAGCCCGTTTTAGTCAGAGGTATACCTGCCGCGATCATATTAACCCCAGAGGACAGTCACCTAGTGGACGATTTAAGTGTGGCCACTAGACGGGGATTGAGTCGAAAGGCAACTTATTGGAAGTTCAAATTGAAGAGGCTCCACCTGTAAGGAAGACTTTAATATGGCATAGGCCCGTGATCGGCTTGTTGTTCTATATTATAGCTGTAGGTGTCAATTGAATATTCAGAGGAAGGCCCTTCACCCCCCCTTTTGGAGGGAGAAGTCTGTGCGAGACAGCTTCACGGATATAAAGACCTGAGGAAAAGGAAAGTTAACATGTATGATTGGGTATGGAATTTTTTTAAAGTTGTTTAGCATTTAGAATATTAAGATAACACGTAAAATAGATATAATTATTACTCAAAACAATGAGATACTCGATATAGTACGATTACAAGGCGGGTGTTCACACTTCCTGTGGGCTTTCCAGTTTCCATTCGGCACCATTTGGATTCAAATTATTTTTGCATGAACGAAGCAAATTATGATCGTTCACGATTTTAAGGTTACCAGAAGTTCATTTACCGCTCCACCTGATGGTAGTCTTTGAACTACTCCACAGTAATATTGTATGTAACAATGACAGCTTAGGAGGAAGGATAATAGGCAAGGAGGGATATGGGATCATTTGCTTATACTACTGTCAGTCTTGTAGAGTCTATCTGTACTTTAATACTGGCAGTGATCAGATAAACATACATTCGACCACGCCCCACAATTATCCTCCAAACCTCCCAAGACTAAATTGCCTTAGTACACACACTCAAGAAAAAACACCACATTATCCGCCCACTATAAATAGATACAATCTCTTTCCTGGGAAACTCATTGTCCACCCTACTATTATCCATTATGAGCATAAATAAAGGACAGCACCTATACAAACTTCTTCCTGTCATGTGTACACGAAGGTCGGGCCAAAACCAGTGATGATGCTTTATAGGGAACTGACAACCTGAAAAGATACCTTCAAGTCAGGGAATGCTATATGGAACCTAATGAATTGTTCCCTGTAAAAAGGGTCGGACATTGACTTGTATTCTTACAGGGTTTCAAAGGTGGTGCTGAGGCAAAGCTTTTCACATGCCATTTAGCATTTAACATAAAAATTATTACCTAATGGAGATACTCCTCGATCTAAAGATGTTCCTTAAAGTTTAAGTTGACTTTTTTTTAAGGGGCATGTGGTCAATATCCATATTACGATAAATTCTAAGCAGTCCATATAAATAATGTATGGATGAGTGGTCGCTAGCCTAGTATGGCAGGACCAACTACTATATTATGATCAAACAGAGACATTATCATAGATCCTAGGCACGTGATGTGGGTCATCGTCTATATTTGTTATCCAGCCCTTTCGTCTAAAAGCACCTTTTAAAATTATGTAAAGAGGCGAAGGGTTGGGACATACAAGCGCCTCCCCCAAGCCCAGCAGTACGAGCTCTATAACAACTGTGCGGAGCACTTTCCCTACCTCTGCCCGTGTGAAGAGGGAAGGTCGAGGGAGCAGAAGAGGGGGAGGGAGAGACAGTGGTAACACCCATGAAGCTGCCGCAAAGGGGTTTTTGATAAAACACCTTTCAGGACTCCGTAGAATTTTACACAGTTGATTTTAGAAGGAAGGAGGTGCCATGGATAACAACTATAAGAGATTACCACAGTCACGGTGCTGTATTAGGAGGAAAGTGTCCGGTTTATGGATTTTGATGTGGATCAGAGTAGAGGTGCCCTTAAAGTGTTCGATGCGCTTTGATATGGGATACACCAGAACACAGGATTAGATTGTAGCATGCACGGTGCCAAGAGATTTAGCGAATGTAAAATTAGAAGCAAACCAAGAAGATAGAAATCAATCTTTATAAGGCGTCAGCAGAAAACCTCTGTGAAATATTGCGATGAAAAAGTATGTACACTGGACAGGTTAAAAAAAGTTGGTGAGTCATATGTAAGTGACATTTATAGGAATAAGCCATGCCCTAGTATAGGCCCAACCCAAGAAACACATCCTCAAGTATCCTCAGCTCGTTCAGCAGTTCTTCTTAGGAGTCAACACAGCAAAGAACACAACAAAGCACAATCACCCGGTTCTACTAATTCCTGCGCCAGAGTGGAATAAAACATAGTAATCTGTCCGATCGCGTTAGGAGGATTCATCCCTGTACTTCCTATTATCAATCAGCGTAGCTATCTTTACCATAGAGAGGTTAATGGGGTACGGGACGAACCCTTACACAGGCCGATCCGAGCTAGGGGACCATCCTCTTTTAGGAACTTCGTACACAAGGGTGTTGAAGTCGCTGATTATTTCAGGCCCTGCTTATAAGTAGTGGAGCAGTTTGGTGGGAACTAGAATCAACCGTGGTCCCACCTTATCTATGGTTCGAACTAACCAAATTAAAGGGGTTTGTCAACCCAAGTTTGATTATCGCTTTATACACTATCCACTGGGTATAGGGGATAACGGTGAGATGACCGATGGTATAAGAACAGCGCCAATTATCCCTAATTGTGCCCAACTAAAGGAATCAATTTGGGTATTCCAATTCATAAGTCTCTACGGGCGCTGGCACACTGGACGCTTTGAAACCCTATTTTGGTCCGTTTTTAAGCGTCGGGTTCAAAAAAGCATGAGTTTTGACCAGTTTAATGAAGATCATTGGTAACACCTGTTCAAAAGAGTGCGTTTAAAACGCACCAAAAACGTGTCAAAACGCCATGAGTGCATTCCCCTAAGAGTGTGGAAAAAAGCGGAACGCTATGCAATTTATGACATTCCCCAAGTACTGAATGAATCAGCAAAGGCAAGTCAACATGTGATGGTTGAAACGCCCGGGGTCCCCCACCCAATATATACAGAGGGTACAGAAAGTATTCAGGACAACTTAAATGTAATTTGTTACGTCTTTTTTTGCTCATTATGTACACGTTCCCCTCATTGGACAGAATAACCCCCACCCAGACAGCAAATTGTACTATTTTTGCAACTTTATCAAACAAGAAAAACGAAAATGTCACATGATCCATAAGGTATTCAGGCCCTTCTGTTAATATCATACTCAATACTGGGCACAAGGGGCTGAATACGTTAAGTCCATGTGACATTTCAGTTTTTATTGTTTAATAATAGCCAAAAAATATCTAGAAAATAGTAAGCATGGGAGAAGAGTGTACAGGATGAGCACAGAAAGAACTTTTTGATCTACCAATTGGCTGCATGAAAACAAAGAGAAAAAAAAATGCTAAAGGGGTGTCTGAATTACTTTCTGTACCCACTGTATACAAGTCGGCCAAAAACAATATATAGGAAAGCCATAATGAAAATGTATCCCAGTAAGGGGTGATGGCACATCGTGGGCGTTTTCAACCAGTTTATAGCCGTCCGTCAAAAACGCATGCATTTTTGACCAGTTAGAATAAGATAATAGGTCAAAATGGTCAAAAAATCTATCTGTTTTATTAGAAAGCAGGGATGCTAAGCAGTGCAAAACGCGTGCAAACGCCACGTGTGCCATCACCTCAGGAGTGGCAAACACTGACACACCACCAGCACTTAAGTCGTTATGCCCCCTCCATAGGCACGGTCGCCATCTGTGCGCATCCCATAGGGTTCACAATTCGCATTTTAATAACACAAAAAAAAAAAAAAAAAATAACAGGCAACGCCTAGTGTTGTTAAGAAAGGGCGTTTCAATGAGGGTATTAAATACATGCCCTGATGTGTCCCTCCTCACCACAGCCAATTAGGGTAATCAAAGCCAATGAATTGCAGGGTGATGCATCGGACTACACACCGGCAAGATGAAAACCGTTCATCTACAGTGCTGTGACGGATGAGAAGGTTAGAAATGGTTTAATCGGGATATATCGGCTAATAAATATATTTATAGTGGTGTGGTGAAATACTGGAAATTATGATGGATTATTATTTGTGTACAGATATATGAAGTAACCCACTTTGATGCAATTTATAGATGGTGTCAGGCACCATCTTTCATAGCACAGGTATACTACACAAAGAGAAACAAGGGAATCTAGTGATTCTTGCAATGCCCTACGCTGATCTATCTGACTAATACCCAACCCCAAAAGCACTCAAACCTGACTGAATACAACCCAGGGGCGAATTTACAAAGCCCGGATATGTTAGTCCCTGGATGCTCTGGCTGAAGCAGAGGCACTGATTGATACGGGGGTCCTCCAGCATTTCATTTCTACGCCAGGCACATGTAAAAGGAAGGCTGAAGCGGAGTGCCAGGGGGGGACAGTAAAGTCCTGACCACTCATGACGGGCGGCCCCCCATCACGCCCCCTCTGAGATGGGAGGTGGTGGATTTGGCTAAATGAAATTTGCTAGCATTGCAATTACCTTGGCGATATAGCCCATGACTGGGTCATCACAGGACTGTAATAGCCACATTGGGTTCGTCCCTCATTCTCAGAATAAGTGTATGTGTCACCACTCATCTTCTATCTCATAGACTGTAGCTTTGTGATCAGGACCCTCATTCCTATTGTTCCATGACTTATTACCTCGTAATGTAGATTATTTTATGTACATGTTTCTCTAATCTGTAAAGTGATTATGTTATAGAGAGGACAACTGAACATAGGACACTAGGACATTCTTCTGCAGCAGCATGTATAGAGCAGGAGAGAGCTGCAGCCAGATTTTGGTTAGTGTCCTATCTGCAGGATGATGTTAAGAGCAGGAGGGAGCTTAAGAGATTGTATATAGTGCCCTCGCTCTGCGGTAGTTGTTTTAGGCAGGAGGCAGCTGGAGCAGAATGTATATAGTGCCCTATCTGCTGCAAGGGGCATGTTATAGAGCAGAGAGCTGGCAGATCAGTTGTATATAGTGCCCTATCTGCAGGTAGGGTTGTGAGGAGGAGGAGCGGGAGAGAAATGATAATGGCTTTGTGGTTTTGTGGTGAAAGATTAGCGGAAGTATATAATTTTCAGGGCTGCAGGTCTTCCTTAGCGAGTGTAGCCTTGACTGAGGAACATGTATACGATTATGCTAATAGCGGTTGGCACTAAAAGCCAAACTTTTTAAAAGAAAAAATCAGTCTAAACATGACCTTTAAAAAAAAAAAAACCTGATGACGGTATCCTAAGTGACAATATGACAGTCAGTTTCTAAGAGGAACTAGAAGTAAAGTTTTGTTATAGTCCTAATCAACAACCACAATAAAAATAACAAATGAATCAGTCCATTTATTGAATGGGGTTTTGGAAACAAGTTCCATCGATCCCTGAAGTCCTATTCTCATATGGAGATAGCCACCAAAAATTCTGAAACATGTTAGTTCAATCTAGACAGGTCCTCTAGTATTGCCTTTCTCACATGACTTATTTATGTAGTTATATAAAAATATCCAACATCTTTGCCATAATGAGTCTGAGAAATCAAAACCCTGATCCAACTGTAGTGTCAATGATTGTATCTAGATTTCTAGAAACTTTTCAGAGGGAGGAGTCCGTTAACCCCTTTACTTCTGGCAACTTAAAAATGTGGCAAGCGTTTTAAAGGAATCCAGGAAGGGGGTTTAACGACCGGCCTAAGCATAGGCTTTTCCTTTTCCCACCATCGCTTTGTATTAGGTAACTGATGGGAAAGAAAGTTCAACACTCCTGCCTGTTTGTGTATGCAACTCTCCAGGTATTCACCCTCCTCGGTTCTTCCTGCGGGCCCTTCAGGCCGCCAACAATAGCCAGCATCTGCGCCAGCCATTCACCCCAAGAAAGGGGGGAAAACGTTAAGGCATCACCCTCCAGGTGTATTGCCAGCCGCCATAGTCCTTGTCCAGATCTACCAATCCCCCTTACATTGCAATACAAGGAGAGCGAAACTGAACGCTGAGCGGCGGTACCTAGCCAACATGGAATAATATACCGAATATAACACAAAAAATGTTCCTGAGAAAACAGCATCTCAGAAAGAAGAAAGTTTCCTGAGCGGGCAGTCCGGAGGGGAGTGAAAGATCTAGCAGGAACATCCTTCAAGGGAAAAGAAGACCTGAGGAAGGAATGGGTCTCACAGATTATTTGAGGACCCACAGTGGAAGTTGGCCTATAATCCTATTACGACCTATATAGAGATGTACCTATGTAAGATGGGTGTCCCATGTGCTCTATAGAGCCCTAGAATGAAAGGTCAGAGATGAACTTGTTCCATTTGCTCTATGAGGATCCAAATGAAGGGTCATAGATGAAGTTGTCCATGATTCTAGAAGTTACAATCATTAGGCCATATAATGGACGGTCCAGGAGGATGTTGTCATTGTTCTATACAGCCCTACGAGGGTGGTAGGGCCCATGGATGATGTTGTTTAGGGCTTTTATAGACCCTTGTATGGAAGACCCAGATAAGTTGTCCCATATGGCCTACTAGAGCCCTATAATGGAAGGTCCATGGAGGATTTTGTCCATTTGCTCTATTACAGACACACACCACTGGTAGACCAGGATATTATGATGTACGGAAGTGCTACAGAATTGATGGAGCTATAAAGATATTATATGTTGTTTATGTGCTTTATAGAAGCCAATTGGAGATCATGGATGAGTATCCTTAAGTTGTGTGTGTGCTTCCAGAGCCATACATTGTCCTACATGCAGGTTATATTGGCATGATACCCGATGTCCCCACATGACTGCGTGGATTTCACTATCATCTCCAATCCAGGAAGCTTGGATACATTACAGGCTCATGGCCATCACAAAGGGTTGTCACCACACTTCCACATATTCAGGACGGTAAATCTGCCACTTGTACTGGGCTGCATCAGCTGGTGTTTTGATATACGTTCGCATGGTCGGTTAGCGCGACAATAAATCAGATTACATATTGATGAAGGAGCGGTTATTAAGCGTAGGCGATAATACACACGACACACCCTTTTAATATAGGAGAGAAAGTAGCAATATATAACTGAGTCGGATACATACCTTGCCTTCATCGTTCAGTCCAGGTGAAGGAGATGGCGTTGTATGCGATCTCTTCTATGTTACTGATTGTGTTGAAGCTTCTTTATAACTCAGCTGCAATAAATATAACACGGTCAGGCCACAATGGAGGAATCCTATCGATATTTTAATATACCTATATATGTATAGTATCTACCATATCGATGCATCGCTGTTTGGCGGTGTGCTGTCTAGAATGCCAATAGACTTCCCGTGGCGAAGCTGTTTCTCGGCTATTATCGTCAGCAACACAACATGATGACGCTCTAAAAGACGAGATATAGATAGAATCATTAGTATAGATTCATAGATCATGTAATCTAATAATTCCAACTCTAGCACTACACCCTCAATTTTTTTTATAGCGGATTCAACTACAGCTATTCTCATGAGCCCATGAGGATGCATACTCTTCTCAAACTGGGGTGCATGTTGTTTTGGCTGTACATCACTGCCAAAGATCTCAAATAATTCATCTCCCCTGGAATGCTGCCCATTGAACCAGATCTTATTTCCAGCATATTCTGCTCCATCATTTTCCAATATTATGCTTCCTATAAGTAAAATCCTCCAGATTAGAAGTAAAGGGTCCTCATTTCAAGGCCTGTGTGGGGTATTACGTTCTGAACAATACCTGGGAGGAGCTGCAATCCAGTCACAGCCTGTGCTCTTTCTGAAAAGAAGGGAGAGCTTTTGTTTGCAATCATGCAATACCCCTATCATGCTACCAATGAATTCCAGCCAGGAAAAACTACCCGAACTTTGCTAATCGGATGATGACTCTTTATTACTGCCAATTTCCTTCAACGTAATTGGATAGAACGACCCTTGTTCAGATAGGTCTAGTGCTATCCACTGGCTTTGTCGGAGGATTTTGAGGCTTCAAGGTAATTCAAATTATTCTGGTGTTAAACAAAAGTAAAATTGAAATAAATATACACACACACAAGTTTCCAATACATTTAGTATGACTCTACCAACACTGTACATTATGTTCTGCCTCCCCTAAAATGCCATTTCTGGTTCTCTATCATTTTGGACTGCATAGTCTCATCCCACCCTCTTATGGGCAGTGCCCCATATGCATTAGTGAAATAAGAGTCCGTCCTCTCAGACCCATTTTCATCCAATGACAGAAAGTTCTTCATAAATGAAGTCAGCTAAATATGGAGTCTAGAAACAGGATCTCCATTTTCTATGAATGTTGTTTCTGTACGCATATATAAAATAAGAAAAACATATGTAAAACTTACCGAAACAGATCAAAAACATAGTCATCAGAGCTTCCACTGCTATCACTTAAGTTAAGGTTGGTGGAAAAATACCTTAAAATACAAAAAAAAAAATTATACACAATAGAGGTAAAAAGAAATCAGCATATTGATCAAACAGGTCAAACAAAAACAAACAGGTCACTCCTACCTCCTGAACTTTCTTTGAATGCTCAGCAGAACGTGGAGTCAGGAGTCTCCTCTGAGGGTGGGGCTTGGCCATTGGAGTTTGTAGTGGTCCGAATGGACGTTGCGGGTCAAATGAAAACAATGCGTTCCACAGCCTCGAATGGTAGACATTTGTGGAAGGCCCACATGGGAAGCCGTGACTGAGTTCGTTTTGATGCATGAGTTGGCATAGATGTGATGGAACTGTGGCAGTGGTATCGGAGCTGTAGGTGACCTCTTTTGTCTAGGTGATTGCTCACGGGAAGTAAGATGGTAAAAGGACATTGGTCTTAACACCTGTACTCTGTTCATGCAAATTAAGGGGGACTCTTCACTGGTTGCAGAAGCTTCGGTAGGAGAAAGAAGATAAAGTTTTAGGACTTGAAGTTCCAGATTGGAAAATGGCGGACAGGTAAGTTCAGGTGTAACATTGGATGTCCAGGTTTTCAGAGAAAAGCTCAGTATGATGATAATGAAAGTTCATGGGAACTCATGAAAGCTGATTACTGAGTGTTGGGAAAGTTGTTTGTCAAATATCATGGGCACCAGATGACCCACATAACCAACCTTTTGTTGTGTTCCGCTTCTGTATGTTCATGGTCTTGTTTGTTTTGAGGAATGTCTTCTGTCTCTAGGGACCTGTGATAAAAAACAGGCATTAATATAGATCTGGACATGGATGCGAATGCAAACCTTCTGTATTTCAACGTAGAGGTCAAGCAAAAGGAGATGGGGAGGCCATTTGAAGGCGATGACATTGCCATGTAGGTTGACAGACCCTTGTTATCAGAGATGTCTTTACTTATTATGGCTTTTAAAAAATCTGGCTCAAGTCAAAGTTTCTGAAATGTATCAAACATGTTCTCAAGTAGTTTAACCAGGAATAATACATTGGCTTAACGCAAATCTTGTAATCCACACTTAGTATCTAACCCCCTTTAATGCGCGCTCAGCTTGTCCAGACATGTGCCACCACTAAGGACTCTAGCAGCAAAATCAAAGAAAGAAATGACTGTTTTCAATGGCCGTCACAGTTTTTAGAAGGACTCAGTGTTGATATGTGTTGTATTGCTGCATTTTAGTCTTGCAAACCAGATTCAAGGGCTCTAAGGGAAGGGTGGTGGCATTTTTTTTACCTATTACTGCAGTATGTTTAATATACATAGTGTCCCAACATTAGATTTGGGATTTTCTAGACTACGTGTAAGAAAATAGTACTTATAATAGTCATATAGGAGACCAACTGGGCAGCGCTACCTCATCCCATTGATGCTCATCATGGCCTTGGTAGCTGCAGTCAAGGGATTCCAGGAAGGATTCCAGGCCTCATCTCACTGGTGTACGACCGTCTCTGCTGATATAGGGAGTCATTCTGGAGCACCAACACAAGGCCGTTACTGGAAGCAAAAGGAAGATCCTGTTTTAAAGGATTCAGCAACTGAACTGGACTATATCAATATTAGAAATTGACATTAAAGGAAAACATGTCTTAATACGAAATGAAAAACTCTGGTGTTAAAACTTTTTAAAACCCTATTTGCTCTGATCAATCACTCGGCTAAACCAGAGCTTGATGACGCGATAAGCGATAACGGACCTACATATCTGAAAAATCTTCAACAACAGAATAAAGATCAACGGAGCAGGACTAGATCACAGTTTCTTCCATGCTGTTCTTACTGATTGACAAATGGAGTGAATGAGATAGGGAGCCACTAGTCTCATGTGCCCATACATTGCCAAAAGCTGTATTTGGTTGAACGCCATTATTTCTGACTCCCCTATTCGCAGTTATATTCATATTTGCCAAGTGTGCATGTGATCTTATGGATGGACACCATGGCAGACAACTGGGATTTGGATATCTTCCAATGCATTGGTAAAGCCTTGCCAATAAACATGGCAGACGCGGTTTCTTTCATCATCATGGAATTGGAATTGAGAACTCTCAAAACATAAGATAGAAGTAAACCTAAAGCTTCCTCTATGAAAATTGAACAACGTAAGCATACCTAAATTAATATGGGACACCTTTAGGAGTGCCCCAATTTCAGTGTTACAATACAATGATCAGTGGGTCCCAAAATATAGAATAAACGAGCAGTAAGTGCACTCACTTCCAGAGGCGACCTCCTCATTCTTTTTATCTTTAATAGTGGTCAACACTTCATCAAATTTTGTTATTAAGTATTAAGGGATGAGAGGCCACAAATGGACAATTTTGCTTCAGGAATTGACCTCAGGGTTAAGGGCATTGATCACTATCCTTCAAGATCATATCTGGCTAAGACAAATGAAGGGCGAACTTTATTGCAGGCAGAATAAGGGATGCAGCCAAGTTTTAATTCCAAATGAAGATTCATATAATTACAATAAAAAAAAAACAAAACAAAAAAAAACAGCAGACAATGGCAAGTGAAACTCGGCTCTAGTGCTCATCACAAAAGGAACCCAAAACATGTGCCGCCGATACTGCCTATATGGCAGTGCAAGGCTTGTATTAGAAAGAATGGAGGACTGTGTGGGTTACTAAACAAAGGCCTAATAACAATATGGGCACTTTAGGCCCTGCCCGGTGATTTACTGCCACCTATGTGTCACAACATAGACATATGCATGTAATAGAGGCAGTATTGGTGAACACAGACGGCAGCCATGTTAGAAGTTTCTTATGAGGGCACCAGTTCCAAATTTACTTGTCATAGTCCTCAATTATTTCCAACAGTCTCCATAGGCGAATTTGGAATTATCAAACTGAAAATTGTAAATTTACATAGGTCCAAATAGAGGCCTAAAAAAGCCCCCATCAATCAATCAGCTTGCTGTTTCATCTCTTACAATGCTCTTTTAAAATGAAAGCTGCGTCGTGATTGGTTGTTCTGCGCAAATTCTTCTTCTAGACAGTGGCTCAGGAGAGTTACAATTAGTGTATACTCTGCTCTCTTACCACCAGTTAGCCATTCCTTTAATGGCTGGGTCATTTGCACATCAAAAACACAGCACTATTCTGGCAATAAAATGCGAGAAAGCTGAAAGTGCCGAGCCATGATAGTGACATTAACATCTAACCACTGTAACAAAGCCAGGGCTGGTTATCCATAGACCACTGCCAAACATGACCTGGATCTTAAGACTTAAGTTGAAATAAAATTTTTTTTAAAATTGCAACTTTTGCAGTGCGGCCTATAACAATAATATATATATTTTAGTATATTATTATTCCTTTATTTATATAGCGCACACAGATCACTGGCGCTGCACGAGTCAGTCCAAATCATCCTGGCCCCAATGGGGGTCACAATCTAAACAACCTACCAGTATGTTTGGAGTGTGGGAAGAAACCGGAGGACCCGGAGGAAACGCACACAAAACATGAGAGAAATGCAAACTCTTTGCAGATGTTACCCTGGGACTAGAACCCAGGTCCCCAGCGCTGCATCTGTACATCAAACACATACATACATGGATCATGCATGGAAAGAGGGTCAGTCTTTACTGTAACTTTTGCCTTATATACATGAACAGCACCATAGAGATACCATATTTATGCTACAGGAAAACCACTCATCTCAGTCCTAAAGATGTACATATGCCGAATTCAATCCCCCCTCCCCCCAAGACCATTACTAGCAATGCATCCAGGTACATGAATCCAGCTAAAAGCCAGAGGTTTCCTTACATGTGATGAATGCGATCCCGTCAAATATGCCATGCTGACGTATTCAGGTTTTTTAGATAGACCCAGGGCAACGCTGATGTGAATGAAGTTTATTTTAGTGAAAACTAATATTCCGTCTTACAATAGAGGCAGCAATTCACACAGTCTACTGTACCGCTCAGCATTACAGAGAAGAAATCTGCACGGATCCATCTCCAGGAAAATCACAAAGGAAAGTTTCACGTTAAACTGCTAAACAGGAATGCGAAGATTTTAGGTTAATTTATTTAGTTTAATTATAATAAATATATATTATATTCCAGATGAATGGAAACGCGTAATTAAATATAAATCCGATCCTTATCCATAAAACAGACTTTAATGTTATTCGTTTTTTTTTTAACCAAAATTAACAAAAATGATAATGGAAGTCAAAAACCAACATTGAATTTTTATAGTCTGTGATATTTCGTTATTCTGCTTTAATTTTTTAGTGAATGAGATGGAAAGAAACGGCCCTAACTTTTTATGTGATCTTTAATCAATATAATGTCATCCTGATCTCCTTGTTCCGGAACTGAATGTCAAACAGTGAAAACTCACACGTGAGATGGGTCAAGGGTTATAACAGCATAAGGACAAGTACATAAGATTTGCTTTTACAAATTTGAGGAGGATTATGTGTGTTTTTCTTCTACACATTGGGAGGGGGTCTTCAAAGTGATTCCCTTTCAATTCATAAGGATGAAAATCCTTGGAGGTCTACCAAGAATTCTATTCCATTTCAATAGTAGAAATGGGTGACAACTGGTAAAATGACAAGATAGGAGATAGATATGAGAGAGAGGAGATTGAGAAATAGATAGATTACTAGATAGAAATGAGATAGATAAGACTAGATAGATAGATAGTGTAGATAGATTTGTGTGTAGTATGAGTGCTAGTATTAGATAGATAGAATTAGTTCAAGATTAAAACACAAGGTCGGATCCGAATTCTGTTAGAGATTTGCACACTGTTCTGCAAGACACCAGAAAAAGCGTGAGAAAACAACACGGTGTTTGTCTGTGTTCCCTCCCATTTCAACTTCAGTTGAAACACACAAATGTGCGGGGTAATCTGCTGTCTAAAAGGTGTACACCAAGCCAGATGATCACTTCAAGAGCAGGCTTGCCAGAAGTCTTTCCCACACATACACACACCTGCAGTAAAACTTATGAAATTAAAGGGAAACAATCATAAAACACAGCACAGCTAACGCGGTAAGAGTGCGTGTTGTTAAACTGGTGGACAATACCAGAGTCTTATCATATGCTCCACTATATTGGCCAGATTATATCCGAATTAGAAAACAAAAAAGCTGTATTTTTTTATCCATAGAAACAGCACCACACTTGTCTTTGGGTTGGCTGGATTGAGCTTATTGGATGTTGGAGGCTGCAATACTAGACCTTACCTAAACAAGCTGTGGTGCAGTTTCTGGAAAAACAGAAGCCCTTCTCCAGCAAATTGCAGTTTTTGTTACCAATAAAATAACAAAAAAAAGTATTGAAAACTCATAATAAAATTAATCAACATTTACGCAACTTTCCTAGAGCACTTATTAAATTTAAAACATAATAGGATTTTTTAATAACATAAACAATTTGTAAAAATTGGAAAAATAATTTAATTTTAACTACATTTTGTAAATCTAGTTTAAAAAAAATCTGCACATCAAATACAATTGTTTATTTATTTCATAGATAGATTTCTTAGGGCATTATATAAAAATTAAATTGTCTTTTTCTCATATTTTAATTAAAAAAAAATATTTGAAAAAAAGTTAAAAAATAAGTTTTTGTACGTTTTTTTTCCAGATGGTGCTAGTTTAACGACTTAAGAATTTGTTCTTCATTAAGTTTTTAGTCTTCGTCCCAAAATTAAAATTGGTGATAAAACTTGTTAGGGTTTTTCTTGTTCTGCAGATTTTATAACACTTAAAAAGTCAGAATCAGATTTTGTCAGTAAGGCTAAGTAATTATCTGGACCATAGGAATCATACAATAGGCAGGGACTATAGTAAGGGGTGTTACTTCACAACTATTTTAACACTTTTATGGAAGTCTTAGGATTGGACAGCTGGGATCCACCTCTTGACTCAGATCCTTCACTTAAATCTTAAAATGGAATATAAAAGGAACACCCTCAACGTCTTTGTTTGCATCAGTTTCTACGGATTTGGGGACTAAGGACTGATGGCAGACACTAATTGTTATAATTCTTCTATGACCACGCCTTGTAGGGCTCAGGTTCATCAACCTTGAAGACAAGGAGAAGGGGGATCAGGCCCTCTGATCTAGGGATCCGAGTTCACCGCTGTGCCACCCACATCACACCACCCACCACCATGTGCCACTCGCATGGGAACGTGTGTTAACACCACCAAATATGAGCAGAGTCGGTTTGTAACCTGTCATTAGAAGGTTACCTGTGGTTTCACATAGGACTGTTTGCAGAAGAACACAGAAGAAGCAGACTCCATCTAAAGGATTTTATGGAGTACTCTACAGGGAATTCACCTGTGCGACATGTGTGCCCCCGGCTTTACTACAGGTGCATATGACTGTGTTCACAGAATGTAACACAGTAGTAATGGGGCAAACCGATCTATATAAGAAACGCTGGATGTACAATACATTAGGGAAGCCGAACAGATCTATGGGGTACATTATAGATCACTGTAGTATAAACACCTGTTAAGGTTACATATAAACACAAATCACCCTTAAATGTATATACACTTATTAGTGTGATCTGGAGACATGTAACACCTGTCAGAGCTGCTGGATAGTTACACATATTATAATAACACTTATAGTAACGATAAACAATAGGGCACTGGGGCATATTAAAGTCTGCCACACCATATCATCTTATGCACATATTAGACTGTAGTATAAACTTATAAAACTTATTACACATGTTTGAGATCTGAGGATATGTTATACCTATAAGCACAATTGCAATACTATCAATCTATGAGACATATTCACTGCTAAATATATATTTGTGCACTTCTAATACCCTATTTAATATAATATTAATTATTATTAACTGGGCATATTACAGACTATGTCATAGTACATGTAACACATTATAGGCTATGAAGTTGACATTAGGCTGTATGTTTCTATAATCAATTATCTATATGGAACATCTAGGGATCTATCTATATCTATTATAACTCTTAATAACACCTGTTATAGATGTTTGTGGCATTATAGCTCATTGGATATATTTTACCTATATATAGTGTATTTGGGCACATATACATCATTACAATTGCACCTGTTCTTCATCCTAGAGGTGATACATAGTCTATAGGCACATTATCGATCCTTATACATTCACCTGTTCCTCACCTCTGGAGGTGTCCTATACGTCTATTGGACACATAAAAGCACTACCACCACCTGTTCCTCATCTTAGAGATAATACAACAATCTATTGGAAACATTATAGATCTATAAACCATAGCACAACTTAGACTTCTCATATGATTATATATGATATATTGAATATACTTTACCTATTATAAGTATATGTGGAAACAATAGCCTCTATATACTCTGTTACTTTATTTCCATGGGTAACAGTATAGATCGGAAGGATATAATACATCGTGGATACATAGGCTCTATATACTACATGGACCTGTACCTGGTTCATGGGTGATATTATAGATTATTGGATATCATCACCTCTTATTAGTATATGATGACACATATTAGCTTATGTAATATTACACCTAAGCACAGATCTATTGGATATATTTGACATGAGCAAGGCTCCAGACTGGGATAGCTCCTAGTCCTTCCTGGTGGGGTAGCGGTAGCAGGGTGATTTATCACTGCGCATACTCCAGGCATTGGAATATAGCAGTGCAGGGATCGGGCTGACACCCAGATTACAGGAGCGGGGCTGTCATAGGAGGATGCGGCAGGTGTGGAGCCCCTGTGCCCCGGCCAGCTGGCACCGTACATGGCACACAACGGCATCACTTACTGTCGTTAAGTCTTCGTGTCATGCTGTCGCCCGTGTCGGTGGAACTGGACTTTCTAGTGGGACAGATCTGTTGCTGGGGACGGAGACGGCGCCGCACAAACGGGTTAGTCGCTTTTCTCGCTTTTGAGCCCGGCTTGATGAGAGGGAGTTTACTGACTGCAACACTTTCCTTGGCGGCGGAATCCCCCTGGATAGTGGGTGGGGGGGACAGTGCGCGGCGCGCTGATTGGACGCCGGTACAGGTAGAGCCGCGCCTGCTCAAAGAGACGTGTCAGATACCGAGGAGAGTCCTGCCGGGACCTGATATCTCACCGGACACCGAAACCGGATCTGAGCCTCCCGCCGAACGGGTGGATCCGGGACAACTGGCATCCATGGCATCATATCTCACCTGGGCACTGGCACAGAGGCGCCAATGGCTAGAGATGGCAAGACATTAAGGGCATCAGCATCCTCATGTTACCAATGGGACCTGCCACGAACCTGGATATCATACAGGAACTGCGGCACTGGCACTGAGAGACAGGACACTGGCATCCAGGGCATTAATCACAGACTGGCGCCACTGAGAAGACCGGACACTGGCCATCCAACGCATAACAATCAAGAGATAGGGCACTGGCACTGGACGCTGAGAAGACAGGACACTGGCATCCAGAGCATTATATCACAGCTGGACACTGGCACTGCACTGAAAACTCAGGACACTGCACCGGGGGTATATATTACAGCCTTGGATGCACGAGAAAACAGGGAACAGGACACTGGCATCCAGAGCATTATATCACAGCTGGACACTGGCACTGCACTGAAAACTCAGGACACTGGCATCCAGGGTATTATATTAGAGCTTGGCACTGCACTGAGAACACAGGACACTGGCATCCAGGGTATTATATTACAGCTTGGCACTGCACTGAGAACACAGGACACTGGCATCCAGGGCATCATATCTCAGCTGGTCACTGGCACTGCACTGAAAACACAGGACATTGGCATACACAGCATTATATGACACCTGGACACTGGCACTGCACTGAAAACACAGGACATTGGCATCCAAGGTATTATATTACAGCTTGGCACTGCATTGAAAACACAGGGCACTGGCATCCAGGGCATCATTACCCCACTGGACACTGGCACTGAGAAGAGTGAGAAGGTAGGGCACTGGCATCCAGAGCATTACATCACAGCTGGACACTGGCACTGCACTGAAAACACATGGCACTGGCATCCAGGGCATCATATCTCAGCTGGGCATTGGCACTGCACTGAGAAGACAGGACACTGGCATCCAGGGTATTATAACACAGCTGGACACTGGCACTGCGCTGGAAACACAGGACATTGGCATCCAGGGTATTATATCTCAGCTGGGCAATGGCTCTGCACTGAGAAGACCGGACACTGGCATCCAGGGTATTATATCCCAGATGGACACTGGCACTGCACTGAGAAGACAGGACACTGGCATTCAGGGCATAATATCTCAACTGAGTGCTGGCACAGAGGCATTCAGGCACCAGATCTAAGATAGACATTGAAGAGACACTGGAATCCAAAATATGTCAGCTGAGCATCAGAATTCTACATATCGTCTCCAAGCTGGCACCGAGACCCGGATACTGGACTCAATGCACTAAGACTGTCAGCATTCAAAGCATCATGTCCAAGTTTGTACCTAGACCTGGAAACTGTAATAAAGGACATCACTTCTCAGCTGAACATTGTCAATCAGAGAATCTGACAACTCCGGACTGAGAGAACTGGTCAATAATATCCAGAGAGTTATGTATTTTTGGGTACAGACATCTACAGATGTGGATGATGGTACTATCACTGGCACTTACTGGCACTGGCACTTACAAATGTGAATACTAGCATTAAGTGTGTCACTATAATGCTAGTCAGTGGCACAGAGAGAGCTGGCATGCAGGGCATAACATTTCTTTGGAGAACTGTCTCTAATATTCAGGACTTTTCAGCTGGACCCTGACACTAGAGGAACCCGTCACTGGTATAACATCTCATCTAGGCGGCATTTCTTTGGGACATTTCTACCAAGAGAAATGGGCAATGGCATACAGGGCATAACCGTTCAGCTGGTACTGGGAGATGTGCTATGGCATGTAATGGACATTAGATCATTGAACATTTAGAGTTATTCTAAGAGGCTGGCACTGAGAAAAATGGACAGTGTGAAATTGGACAAAGCAGGGCAAGGCAATGCAGGCATCTGAAAACTCCTGCTCTGACCCCTGATCTCTACTAGCACTAAAAAATGATAACAAACTAATGCATTGGCATAAAATGTTGGAAACATAAATTTAATATCGCCGCCAAATTGGCTACTGAAGGATGTTATGAAAAGTATCATATCTTAAATGAACATTGGCATAGATGGCATTATAGCTCTATACTCATACTGAAAGAACTAGACACTGGTATATAGAGCATCATACAATATACTATTGTCATCCAAGGGGAAAAACACAGACTGGCACCATGCCACTTCTAGGGTCCTAGACGGATTTCAGCAGAGTACTGTCAGATGTATTTGAAAAATAGAAGAATTTTCTTGCACTTATACTAGGAACATTAAGTAATTGGTACTTAAAAGGGTCCTGAGGCTCATATAAGGCCTTCCCCTAAATATATAAGGGCACACATAATATAGGGGGTGGGGGTAACGTAAACCATCCTGAGATAGATAGTGTCACCATATAACATTAGAAAAGACTGTCGATGCCATATATGAACACAGGGTCATGTCACCCAACATTCCCACACCCCTTTATAGCAATATTGGTGAGTAAAATAGATCACTGGATAGAAATGAAGATTTGCTTTTCATAAGCCTGGGAAAGCTGGGTGAAATTTTCAGTAATGACAGACATACTTTACATCACCTGATGACAGTAGGACGTCTCAAGGACTTTTAATGATAGAGCAGAAGATGAACACAAGTGTCCTATAGTGAATAACGACAGCGTCACTTCAATTAAATACATTACATTAGAGTGAATAATCAGCATCAGCTTTTATCCCATTAAACTACCAGCACTCTACAGGAATATGGAATGTCCTTTCTAGAATTCCCTCTTTTATGTGATTTCTACCCCGTTTACCTCTAAAAATATCCCCCCATAGTCAGGTGAAAATGAGCAGAGAATAGTCTATTCTATAGAAACATGCTTTTGGTGTCATATTTAAGGGTACATACACACACGGTATGCCCGCCGTGCAGGCATACCGCCGTGTGCTGGAGAGGAGGAGGTGACCCCCTCCTCCCTCCGTAGAAAACAGCGGCACACGGCCGCACACTCGCTGAAAGACAGAGCATGCCTCATCCTCATAGACTGTAAGCTCTTGTGTCACCCCCTCATCCTCATAGACTTTAAGCTTGTGTGTACACCACCTCATCCTCCTAGATTGTAAGCTGTTGTGTCACCCCCTCAACCTCATAGACCGTAAGCTCTTGTGTCACCCCCTCATCCTCATAGACTGTAAGCTCTTGGGATCAGGACCCTCACTCCCAGGGCCAGATTAAGGTTGTTGGGGGCCCCCATTGAATGTAGTCCAGACAGGTAACAGCAATCACTATATACAGCGCCCCCAGCAATCACTATATACAGCGCCCCCAGCAATCACTATATTCCGCTCCCCAAGCAATCACTGTATACAGCTCCCCCAGCAATCACTATATACAGCCTCTCCACCAATCACTATATACAGCCTCTCCACCAATCACTATTTACAGCCTCCCCAGCAATCACTATATACAGCTCCCCCAGCAATCACTATGTACAGCCCCCCAGTAATCACTATATACAGCGCCCCCAGCAATCACTATATACAGCGCCCCCAGCAATCACTGTATACAGTTCCCAGTAATCACTGTATACAGCTCCCCAAGCAATCACTGTATACAGACTCCCTATAACAACTATATACAGACACCCTATAATAACTATATAAAAGTCCCCCTATAATAGCTATATACAGCGCCCTACAATAACTATATACCACCCCCTTTATTGACTATATATCACCCCTTATATGGACTATATACAGTCCCCCTATAACTATATACACCCCCTTCAATAACTATATACACCCCCCTATAACTATATACAGTCCCCCTATAATAACTATATACCACCCCCAATAATAACTATATACAGTCCACCTATAACGATATACACCCCAATAATAACTATATACCACCCCCTATAATAACTACCCTGTTTCCCCTAAAATAAGACATCACCCGAAAGCAAGACCTAGTACAATTTTGTTCAGGCTTAGAAATACAAGGCCTCCCCTGAAAATAAGACCCAGCGGCCGCCATTGCAGCAACCCCCACCTCCTTCCTCTTGCCATACACTAGTATTAGTAAATCTTTTAGATGCTGCAGAAGGTTGTGACATGGGGAAGAATTCATGCAATTATATCACTGACTGTTGTGTTGCAAATGTGATCCCAGCAGCTCCCAGGATAAGAAGGGTCATTTATGGAAAGTGCGAGAACATGAGAGACTGGGGCCAATGATTCTAATAGAAAAGGAGTCACAAGAAATACAGCATGAAATTCAGATTTGGAGATATCATAAGGATGTTAGATAAGTAGATTTTTTGTTCATCGATAAATAGAAATTCTTGTACATGGAAAAATAAGACATCCCCTGAAAATAAGACCTAGTGCCTCTTTAGGAGCAAAAATTTATATAAGACACTGTCTTATTTTCAGGGAAACAGGGTATATATAGTCCCCCTATAATAACTATATACAGCCTCCCTATAATAAATAACTATATACAATCCCCCTATCATAACTATATACAGTCCTAGGTAAAATAATAAAATTGTACTCGCCTTCCATCGTTCCCCCGATGCGCGCCTCCTCATCTTCCCTCCTGGTGGCAGGTGGATATCGGGTTTAAACAAAGGGGCGGCACCCTGCTAAAGGCAGTGCTGTGAAGTCGCAGCGCGTGACATCACACTATGCGCCGCCAGCTGCAGGACGCCGCCATCTTTGTTTAGATCCGATCGTCTATGGCAGAGCAGGGAACTTATTGTTCCCTCGCTCTGCCATAGACTAAAGTCAGGCACATCGGTGGGATTCGGCCCTTGGAGCTAAATAAACTGTTGCCGATTCGAACGGTCATTCAACCGCCTGAATCACCCGCATTTGTTGGGTACCCCCCTTATGATCCGGCCCTGCTCACTCCTATTGTTCCATATGACTGTTTGTACTAAAGATTATTATTATTTTTACGGGTACATTATTTTCACCATCTTGGCACTACTGCCAGTGTATGAGATCAGAAACACTACTGCAAAACACCCTGCACCCACCAATCCAATCCCTATCATATGATGGCCTGTGTCTGTGTAGATATAAATGAGCCATGTAAGTTTGGCTTCACCCATTTGTTTTTGAATTACCTCAAATGTTATCCCAAAACACCCTCCTTGTAACCACTGCAGAAACCACAGCAATATAAGGAGCTAGATTTTTTGAAGCGCCACAAAAACCTCTGTTGGATTTTCCTTTGAAGATTTTGACTAACATGCCCTATATTCAGGGGGGTGGCCATTTTGAACCCGCCTCTTTTCTCAGTGAGCGGACATTGGTGCCTGTGGAAAGAAGACATGGCTCCTCCTGTTGATGTCCTGACAGAAAATCTGTGATAAAACCACTGTATGAGCTGGCCCCTTTTTTACTCTGTGCCATTTTTGGTTGTGAATAAGCACATAAATCATGAAAAATACAATCATAAGCTGTGGAACGCCTCCTGGTTTAACATACATGCCCAATCTTATCAGACCCAGTACAGCTCCACAGCAGGCCACCCTCGCCACCATAGAGGGGTATTTCTTCCTGTAACTTCTCTTATAGGTTTTCCAGTTACAAGAAAAAAACAAAATAAAGTGTAAAAATATATATATATATATAAAGTGTAAATGGACCTTGGGCCTACAGGTAGGAACCACTCTGGAAGAAATTATCCATTCTGAATAGGCTGAGATGGTCCTTAAAAGGGTTGTGCCAAGTCCAATTGCCAAACCCCCTATCTACAGGAGAACAATCTAATCATTGGTGGTCTCTACTGGTTATGTTAAGAGGGATCTAGCTGTTATATAGCTTTTATATATATAGCTTTTATTCACAGTTTCATTAAAATGGGGACCAAAAGGTGGTCCAACCCACTAAATATGGTGTGTCATTTCCCACAATTCCACGGAAAACTGAATATAAAACAAAACAATATTAGCCCAAGGTCAGTGTGGTAATCATGACCAAACCCTTGGATAAGATAGTATAAAGACTGACCACTACTAATACATTGTAGGCAGCTAGCTGAACTAAGTGTATTGTACTAGTCGTCCCTACTCTCATTAGCTACACCAGCAGATATATTTCTAGACCCATTTCTATATTTCTAGTACTCTTATCATCAGGTGTCACAAACATTCACTGTCATACTGTACAGTCAGACCCAAAGTGCCAAATGAACAAAACTAAGGGGCAGAGGGCCAGAACTTAGGCAGGTAGATGAGAGTATGATACAAAGACATGAGATGGGGACATAGTACAAAAACAGGAGTCCATCTCCCATTGGGGCATCTATACAAAGATCCATACAAGAATCAGAAAATAGCCAGTTTACATCATATAGTGATAGAAGTCATCTATCCATGAAACTGGTCTGTGACAAAACACCATTGAGGCCTCTAGATGACACACAGTCCATCCTGAAGATCCATTGTGTCTCTGCGTAAGATCAAGTTGTCCCAGTCCCCTCCTCTTCTGGGGGGTCTCACCCACTCAATCACCTGAAACCGTGCTGATTTATAGTTTCCGTTATGTCTCTCCCAGGTGTGTTTGGAGATAGGGGTATCCTTGTTATTTTTTATATCTGATGTGTTCCCTAATGCGATTTTTGAAAAGTTTTCCCAACATAATTTATGGGACATTCAGACGTCAGGAGGTATACCACACCCGCCGTTACACATCCGTCACGTGGTCCCTGATGTCATATTCCATTCCTGTGCTAATCTTTGGTGGTTTGACTGCTGGGACCTCCATCATTCCCCTTCACTGTCTATGAGAGTAGCAAAGATATTGAGGCTGATTTACTAAGGGCCCGCGGACCGCACTTTCGTTGGACATCCAGACGATTTACGTTTTGCGCTGCTGGGACAGGGATTCAAAAGGGGTTTTTGGTGCACGCGATCGGATTTAGGCGCAATCACGCCAGCTTTCTTGCGACACAAATTGGGGACGGGCTGTCGGACAAACCGCTAGATTTAACTCAAAAATTGTGTCGCAAGCCAAGCACTTACATACACCGGGAAGAAGAAGGTGAACATCCGGCGGACCTGATCGGGGAAGCGACACATGCAGTATATCGGGCGCACAATCTTCTTGAATCGCGGCAGAGTTCATCCTCGTCGGATATTCCGGATCGGGAATCGTGCAGGAACCGGGTAAGTAAATTTGCCCCATTATGTGCTTGCCAATTTTCAACAATCCTATAGTATAGGATGGATTGGTAGGACTGATGTGACCTGCCCTAAGTACTGGAGCCCCTTATTCTGTCCCAGAAGTCAGACCAAACTGATCAGATTTGTATTCCCTATAACAGTGATGGTGAACCTTTTAGAGATCGAGTGCCCAAAGTGAGACTCAAAAACCACTAGCTTTTCCCAAAGTGCCAACACAGCAATTTAGGCAGTAACAAACGTATTGCTACCAGAATCTTTGAGCTCCAATCCGACACCTTTTCACTCTTTGGACAGGACTAAGGAGCACAGGATGGGTCACTTTACAATAGCATGGCACTACCTGGACTACCTGAGACTGCAGGAAGATGCCATGTCTGGCAAACTCTGTGCCTGGGAGACAGCCTGTGTGCCCACAGAGAGGTCTCTGAGTGCCATCTCTGGCACCAGTGCCATAGGTTCGCCACCACTGCCCTATAACAATCAGACTTGGAACTACCCCTTTAAGGGACAATGTTGGGGCATTTTGAAATCTACCCTTGATCCAACATGGATGCCATTTTAAAATTAAAGGGGTGTTCCCATTTCAGCAAATAAATTTTATTGTTGGTACAGCGAAAAGTTATCCAATTTTCCATTATACTTTCTGAATCAAATCCTCACGGTTTTCTAGACCTCTGCTTGCTGTCATTCTATAGAAAGCTTCTATGTTTACTTCCAGTGGACAGTAATCTGACGATGATCACACAGGTGCACGACGCGTTATATCACACGGCTCTGATTACTCTATGATACTAATGAGCCGCATATCTGTGTGACCAGGGTCAGATTTCTGTCCACTAGAAATAAACATAGAAGCTTCCTATAGAATGACAGCAAGCAGAGATCTGGAGAACAGTGAAGAATTGATACATAAAGTATATTGGAAACTTGTATAACTTTTATTGTACAAACAATTACATTCATTTACCAAAATGGGAACACCCCTCTAATATTTCTTGGCTGACCAGTAACACCTGACTCAGGAGTTGGTACCAGTACTGTAATTATGCTGTTTATTATGTTAATGCAATTGTAGGTGACCTGAATCTGTGGGTGACGTCATACTTATGGCACTTCCATAGAAGTAAATACAGAGAAATTGTTTTTGTAGCAGTTAAGTGGGTTAAGTTCTGCATTCACCACAACAATTACTTGCCATTCAGGAGTATGGGAAAGCTGAGTAACATTTGTGATAGTGGTCACATACACATTCAGTGCCAGCCAAAATTTGTAAATTCAGCACATTCTTCCAATTTTAATGTGTAATCCCAGGTAGTAATTTACTGTCACTTACTTTCTGCATTCCTCCAGATTTAATTGCAGATTTTTACATATTCTAACATTTTACAAGCCACCTGGACAGACAACCGTCTGTATGTCTTATCCGCCCAGAGGGAAGGGGACGTGTTGTCAGTTGCCTTAAATCCTTGCTGGCTCCAGTGTGAATTGTGTCTGCGCTCTGTATTAGTAACACATAGGAGCCTATTCTGTGTCACCGCTGCCGCCTAAGGCTTCCCTTAAGGGCGAGGTGGTTTGCTGTGGTTACCACCTTTAACTGATGTGGCTATCTAACAGCACATTGTATCCGAGTGCAGGTTTTAGTGGGAACAAGAGTCAAAGACCCAGAGTCTGAGATCTGGATGAGCACAACTCATGATATCTGTTTTGCATAGGACTGCAGGTTTCCTTAACAAGATTTTATAACCATTTAATACTGCATATGGTCTTGTAGTATTTGTATGACTTTTTTAATGCAATCCTTGTATGACCCCTTTAATGCTTCAGTCTTGCATCACCCCTTTAATGCATCCAGTTTTGTATGCCGCCTTTAATGCATCATGTCTCGTACAACCCCTTTAATGTATAAAGTCTTGCACGACCCCTTTAATGTATCAAGTTTTGTAATTCTTGTATGGTCTTTGGAAATCAGAAACCTCTTATTTCAACCCACTCCTATTCACTTGATAAGAGCTGAGCTACAATACCATCCCCAACCTAGGAACAGAAGTGGCACTGTTTCCCAAAACTAAAAAAACCAGACCCTCACTTCCAATTTTGGAACAATGCGTTGTTCGTTCCATTTAGAAGTTCTTCAAGACCCCAATCTCCACAGTTCAGTGTTTCGGAGGTTGGGGGGGGGGGGGTTGGACTCTTCAATGAAACTTGTTTTGAAATCTTACATTTGCCATTGTTGTGGTACCCTGTGCCATTGTTCCAGGGCTCCAAGCCTGAGGGTGTTGGTGTCCTAAAAACAAGTGACTATGTGCCAACTTTTCTTGGACCTATTATAATTACTCTTTTAGTGAGTCCATGGAAAAGTCTTCTCCAAAAATTCCTGTAATACGAGGAAGTGTTCCACATTCTAGAACAGTAGTCTTATTTTTTAACCATGAATTAGGTATAATCCGAAACGCAAAGACTCCACCTACTCACCGTCTCTTTATTTATTGCATGTTGGCTTTCCATATGCAAGTCAACATGATTGAAGTTTTAATTCTATTATTGGCAATCTATTATTATAATTACATACAACATTTATTATACAACATTTATTATACAATTACTTAAAACACACATATATTCTTCCAAAATAGCGACACACCTGTGCAGAGGTCACGTGCGGTACTGCAGCTTAGCCCCATTAATTGTTTGGTTGTGGCCAAGAGACTTAATGTTGGTCGTTACTTGTCTCACTATGTCCCCATATTCCTACAATCATTATTATCATTGCTACCCATGAATATAGTCTGTTCGGGGCGCTAGGGGTCTGGCCGCAAGAAGTGGTGCACCAATGTCTTGCTAAGTTTCAGAGGGACAGAGTGCTGTCGATCATGACAAAGTGGGAGGCTACAGCCATGATGCACCAAAATTCATATTTGCATAAAAATTTTTGGGATTAAAACAGTGTAATCCCAAGAACAGGGGTGCAACGTCCCAATAATGGGTGAAGAAGTGATTGTTTATGATCAATCCCCCTCCTATAATGTGAATGTTAGACAGAGAGCTACAACTGCATTTATCACATTACCCCTATTTTGCTAATAAGCTTTCTGCTTGTATCTACAATTTTTCTCTAGTGCTGCACCACTATTCTAGAATGTTCTTTCTGATGGAGGTCAATGAGGCTAATCTTTACCATACCTAGAAAGCCCAAATTTTTTAAACTTGTTACATTTTTACACAGTCCATAACTTTCACACTTTCTTTACTACCCAAGTATTACAAAACAGCATTTTCATGCCCTATATACTCATAGTGAGACCTACAGTCCTGAGTGCAGTGGAGGGAAGTAATGAGTACATGCAGACAACTCCTAGTCACATCCTAGTCTATAGTCCTCCATCCGGTTATCAGCAAACTGTGTAATGTACAGTGGATACGGAATTCAGACCCCTTAAAATCTTTCACTCTTTGTTTCATTGCAGCCAATTGGTAAGATCAAAAACCTTCTTTTTTGCTCATTAATATACACTCCGCCCCCCATCTTGACAGAAAAAAACTGAAATACAGATATTTTTGCTAATTTATTAAACACGAAAAACTGTAATATCCCCTGGTGATGAATATTCAGACCCTGTGCTCGGTATTGAGTAGAAGCCGCTTTGGAGCTAGTACAGCCAGGAGTCTTCTTGGGAAGATGCTACAAGTTTTTCACCCCTGGATTTGGGGATCCTCTGCCTCTTCCTTGCAGATCCTCTCCAGTTCCCTCAGGTTGGATGGTGAATGTTGGTGGAAGCCATATTCAAGTCTCTCCAGAGATGTTCCACTGGATTTAGGTCCGGGCTCTGGATGGGCCAGTCAGGAATGGTCACAGAGATGTTCTGAAGCCTCTGCTTTGTTATGTTAGCTGTGCGCTTAGGGTCATTGTCTTGTTGGAAGGTTCGGCCCTGTCTGAGCTCCAGAGCATCTGAAAGAGGTTTCATCCAGGATATCTCTGTACTTGGCCACATTCATTTTCCTTCATTTACAACCAGTGGTCCTGTCCCTGCCCCCATAGCATGATGCTGCCACCACCATGTGTCACTGTTGGGATTGTATTTGGCAGGTGATGAGCAGCGCCAGATTTTCTCCACCGCTTAGAATTAACACCAAAAAGTTCTTCATCTCAGACCAGAGAATCTTATTTCTTATGGTCTGGGAGTCCTTCATGTGTTTTCCACACTGTATGCGGCTTTCATATGTCTTGCACTGAAGAAAGGCTTCCGTCTGCAGACTCTGCCATAAAGCCCCGACTGGTGGAGGCTGCAGTTGAGTTTGTGGTACTTTCTCCCATCTCCCTACTGCATCTTTAGAGCTTATCTACAGTGATCTTGGGGTTTTTCTTTACCTCTCTCAACAAGGCTCTTCTCCCATGATTGCTTAGTTTGCCTGGATGGCCAGGTTGAGGAAGAGGTGCAGGACGGAGACATCGGGGCAGCACGGAGACATTGGGGCAGCACGGAGACATCGAGGCAGCACAGAGACATCGGGGCAGCACAGAGACATCGGGGCAGGGGAAGAATGGAGACACCGGGGCAGCACGGAGACATCGGGGCAGCACGGAGACACAGGGGCAGCACGGAGACACAGGGGCAGCACAGAGACATCGGGGCAGCACAGAGACATCGGGGCAGCACGGAGACATCGGGGGAACAGCAGCACGGAGACATCGGGGGAACAGCAGCACGGAGACATCGGGGGAACAGCAGCACAGAGACATCGGGGGAACAGCAGCACGGAGACACCGGGGCAGCACGGAACACTAATTGTTTCACTACTATTCTTCTATGACCAACGCCTTGTAGGTCTCAGGTTTCATCAACCTTGAAGACAAGGAGAAGGGGGATCAGGCCCTCTGATCTAGTGATCCGAGATTCACCGCTGTGCCACCCACATCACACCAACCACCACCATGTGCCACTCCGCATGGGAACCGTGTTACGACAACCACAAATATGAAGCAGAGTCAGGTTTGTAACCTGTCATCAGAAGGTTACCTGTGGTTTCACATAGGACTGTTTGCAGAAGAACACAGAAGAAGTAGGCTCCATTATAAAGGATTTTATGGAGTTTCCTCTTACAGGGAATTCACCTGTGCGACATGTGTGCCCCCGCGCTTTACTACAGGTGCCATATGACGTGTGTTCACAGAATGTAACACAGTAGTAATGGGGCAAACCAGATCTATATAAAGAACAGCTGGATGTACAATACATTAGGGAAGCCGAACACAGATCTATGGGGTATCCATTATAGATCTCTTGTATGTATAACACCTGTTACAGGTTACATTATAGCTAACACAAATCACCCCTATACATGTATGTACTTTTAGTGTAGACCTAGGAGACATGTTACACCTGTTCAAGATCTGCTGGATACATTACACATATTATAATAACACCTTATAGAACGATAAACAATAGGTACACTGGGGGCATATTAAAGCTCTGCACACCATATTACATCTATAGGCACATATTAGACTTTGTAGTATAAACTTATAAAACTTATTACACATGTTTGAGATCTGAGGATATGTTATACCTATAAGCACAAATTGCACATACTATCAATCTATGAGACATATCTCACCTGCTAAAAATATTTGGGGCATCTAATAGCCCTATTTTAATATTACTATTATATTATTATTAACATGGGGCATATTACAAACCTGTTAAGATACATTACACACATTATAGCGCTATGAAGTGTACATTAGGTGTATTGTTACTATAGATCAATTAAATCTAGTATATCCTATGGATCTATCTACAATAGACCTATTACACCTGTTATAGATGTTTGTGGCATATTATAGATCCATTGGATATATTTTACCTATTATATAGGTGTATGTGGGCACATTATACATCTATATACCAGATTGCACCTGTTCCTTCATCTCTAGAGGTGATACTATATGTCTATTGGACACATTATAGAAGCACATACCACATCACACCTGTTCCATCACCTTTAGAGATAATACTATACATCTATTGGACACATTATAGATCTATAAATCATAGCACACCTGTAACTTTAGCTCTATGATTATATTATTGATCTATTGAATATACTTTACCTATTATAAGTATATGTGGAGACGTAATAGCTCTATGTTACCTCTGTTACTTTATTTCCATGGGTAACAGTATAGATCTAATGGATATAATACATCTGTGGATACATACTTGCTCTATATACTACATTGCACCTGTTACTTTGGTTCTATGGGTGATATTATAGATCTATTGGATATCATACACCTCTTATTAGTATATGATGACACATATTAGCTTATTTAGTACATATTACACCCATAAACTCAGATCTATGGGATATATCTGACATGAGCCATGGCTCCAGGACTGGGGATAGCCTCCTAGTCCTATCCTGGTGTGGGTAGCAGCTGATTTATCACTGCTCCATACTCCAGGCATTGGAATATAGCAGTGCAGGGATCGGGCTGACACCAGATAACAGTAGCGGGGCTGTCATTAGCAGGATGCGGCAGGTGTGGAGCCCCTGTGCCCCGGCCAGCTGGCACCGTACATGGCACACACGGATCACTTACTTGTCGTAGTCTTGTGTCATGCTGTCGCCCGTGTCGGTGGAACTGGACTTTCTAGTTGGGACAGATCTGTCGCTGGGGACGGGAGCCCGGGCGCCGCACAAACGGGTTTAGTCGCTTTTCTCGCTTTTTGAGCCCGGCTCTGATTGAGAAGGAGGTTTACTGACTGCAACACTTCCCATTGGCTGGCGGAGTCCCCCTGGCTAGTGGGCGGGGACAGTGCGCGGCGCGCTGATTGGACGCCGGTACAGGTAGAGCCGCGCAATGCTCCAAAAGAGACGCTGTCAGATACCGAGGAGAGTCCTGCCGGGACCTGATATCTCACCGTACACCAGAACCGGCATCTGAGCTCACCGAACCGGGTCGGGTATCCACTGCACTGGCAGGACGGGACACTGGCATCCATGGCATCATATCTTACCCGGGCACTGGCACAGAGGCGCTCAATGCATCAGAGATGGACAAGACATAAGGGCATCAGCATCCTCATGTACCAACTGGGAACTGCCACCTAAACCTGGATATCATACTTAGGAAGCTGGGCACTGGCACTGAGAAGACAGGACACTGGCATCCAGGGTATTATATAACAGCATGGCACTGAGAAGACAGGACACTGGCATCCAGGGCATTATATCACAGGAGCACTCGAGCATTTTAGTGCTCGCTCATCTCTAGTTCTCACCCATTATGATATACACCGGCTTTTCGCTTAAAAAACTGCATCTGAAATACTGCGTGAACGCACCTCAGCTGTGAGGTCTTATATAGACAGGATCCAATTAGTTTCATTTAACACAGCTAGACTCCATTGAAGAAGTAGAACCATCTGAATGAGAATCAGAAGAAAATGGACCACATGTAACTTAAATATGAGTGTCACAGCAAAGGGTCTGCTGAAGACTTATGATCATGTGATATTCCCGTTTTTCTTGTCTAATAAATTAGCAAAAATATTTACATTTCAGTTTTTTTCTGCCAAGGTGGCGTGCAGAGTGTACAGTAATAAGCATAAAAATAACTTTTTTGATCTTACCAATTGACTACTATGAAACAAAGAATAAAACATATAAAGGGGTTTTCCCACAAACTAAAGTTAGGCCATATACACGTGATAGGGTCTAACTTGCTGATCAGTGGGTGTCTTAATACTCCTTTAAGGGGGTCTTAATACTTTTTGTACCCACTGTGAATGGGCATTAGAAGGTCCTCTAAATCTGACAAAATTGGCAAAAAAATGGGAGTATAACCTCCTAAAGGTTGCTTTCCAGGTAAAAAATATTAATAACTTATGCATAGAATAGGATCTCAATAGCAGATTGGTGGGGATCCAGCACCTGATAGATATTAAAACAGGAAGCAGACAGCTCCATTCTATGTTTAGAGGTCAGACTGGGTTACTGCAGATCAGCTTTAATTCATTTGAATGGGTGCTAAGCTGCAGTGACCTAGTTCAGGCACTACACAGAGGATGGAGCTGTCTGCTTCCTCTTCCATTCTCCATTCATCACCATTTTAGAACTGCTGATCTATGGGGATCGTGCAGACCCCATACATATAGGATTGTCCACTACCATGACATGTAATAAAGAAGACAAGCTCAACTCATGAAAAAGTTTTAAGGTAGGTAGCCCTGCTCTGATAAAACTGACCCCACATTAGAGATTTATGATGGCCGTTCCTTTTATGACCCCCCCATTTTCTGTTTTGTAACTGCTTTGGGTTATATATATTATGTATAGCGTCTTTAATCTTCTGTACTTAGCGTCATATACCGCTATAATAACAATAACGTAGATACTACTAGTAATAATGACGTCTGAGAGCAAACTGGCAGCTATTGTGGCATAAGAAGACAATCTGGTTTATCCCGGGTCACAGAAAGTTCACAAAACAGACAATCCACATTGGATCCAAATATTACATTTCAGCCATACAAGTAAAACAGGACCTGTGACTCCGGATCAGACTCCTAACTGGTAAAACCAGACAACTAGACCTCGGCTAGTAGCTGCATGTTTATCCCTAGAAACAGTTAAAGAAGTTATCCCGAAGTGTAATGTTATCCTGTATCCACAGGGTGGGGGATAACGTGGCCATCAACAAAAGTCAGAATGCTAGGACCACATAAGAGGGTCCCACTCCCCTCAATAAATGGAGTAGTAGGTCAACCAAGTGCCCTGCCACTCCATTCATTCTCAACAATAGGCAACAACATACTAGGCTGCTTCAAAAAGTCTCATAGATTGTGAATTGGGTGGACGGGTGGATAAAGGATTACATTTTTAGGACAACCCTTTTAAAAGAAGTCGTCTATCAATAAAGTCCCTATTAAGGCAAAAATAAAGGATTCCCTTTATTCAGGACCCTCATCCAATAGTAAGAGTGGAAAATGGCAACAAAGAGTGTCTTTCACCCTGGAGGACCTCACATGTGTAATACTTCGTTCTCCCTGTGGAGGCAATACAGGGGGATTCAACTCATGAAGCAGAAAAAACATTACCCAACAGTTTGTCCAAAGTAGTTAAACCCCTTTAAAGGACAATTAAATCAAAACCAGGACCATGAAGTGAAGCATGGAATCAGTGATTACTCCTCAACAAAGTTTAGTGTTCACAGCCATTGTCGGCTTCATATGTGGGATAGCCTAAATATTATGGGCATGTATATATAAAGAGGTGTTTTCTCTATAGAAGGTGTTGGGCACAGGTTAGGGCTTGCTCTTACTCTGTGTAGGTCAAAGGTGACACAGTGGGCTTCATATGGACTCCCCCAAAACTAGTATAGAGGGCAATTATCCAAATGTCTATGAACATTCAAGCCATATTTTCCTTGCCCAGATTTTGACTGTTACAGATGGCAGCTATGATACAGAAGTAGCTATATGATTTTGACCAGTAGGTATCAAGCTGGGTTTCTGTAGGTTTGTCAGAATCAGGGGTAGTGGACCCACTGTACAACCATGAGCGATGATGTAAGCCGACACCTGGGAGCGGAGTCTAAGTGGCACCCGGTTTTCACAAGAGCCCGCCACAATGCGGGTTGGACTTCCTGCGCATGGTACCACCAGTTCGCTCCATAGGCGCAACTTTGCTTGCGGTGAGGGCCAAGGCGAAGTACAGAATTGGGATGAAGATCCGACAGGTGATAAAGGAAGAGGCCGGGATTTTACATGGGAAGCCAGTCAGCCAGCACCAATTGTTGGTACGCTGGCCCTTTAACTCTAAGACAGCCGGCACGCATGCCCTAGGAGCTGAGGACGCACACACCGGAGCGAGGAGGCCACAGATGGAGCGTGGCGAGGTAAGTGCACAGGGAGGCACATGGGTGCATCTTTGACCCAGAACATGGGTCATAGGGGCACCCGTGACAAGGATCTTTTATCTCAAACCTATGGTCAGGCTATGGCACCAGCACCCGGCTTACCCGGACAAGTGCGGGGCCCAAGGGTGCTAGAGGGGCCCACTTGGGCACCAAAAACATTTTCCGTTTCCAGCTTGCTTTACAATAAGACAAAGGATATCATTGGTTAAGAACAATTAACATCTTAACTCTTGCCCTCCCAGGCAGTGGTTTCCAGCTGCAATTACAAAGTTTACCAGGGCAGTAGCTTCTGAGTGAGTTGAGCAGGCTCCTCAGATAGATCCTGACAAGGAGAGGGACAATTTCGCAACACCTACCTAGCCTATGCATTGGCAGGGTTGTTGCATATCCATACATAACATTATACCACAGTAAAATCTACCAGGGGTCATTGTGATATCCCATCGAACATAGGACCGGTGATTAGAATGGAGAACAGACTATAGAAGTGGTGGCTAGTTGACTCCTGTGCTTCATAACAATGTGGTGACATTACAGCAGGGGGCTTGGATTTAGTTATTGCATTTTGTCAGGAGCCTGTTTTTCATGTCTGACTTCATGTCTCCTACTTTACGTAATGACAGTTACACAATTATAGGTCATGTTGATTGATACACAATTGGAATCTGTCAAATGTTTAATTGGTGTAAATTCTGTAATTGCTGTTGTTGGCTGTAGATTGTTTATAGCCTCTATACATTGTAATGAACGTGGAAAGCAATTACCTAATTATGTCACAGGTTACTGTAGAAGAAGCAGAAAGTGGAATATTTCTAATAAAAATGGGGACACTACAGATCATATACAGTATTTTATGGACTATAATGGGCACCGGAGTATAAGGCGCACCATCAATAAATGCCTGCTAAAACGTCTAGGTTCATATATAACGCGCACCGGAGTATAAGGCGCACCTGATTATAAGGCGAACCTGATTATAAGGATGAATGACCAGCAGGTGGCAGACCTGTGCACAGTTTAAGGCAGCTGTTGTCTGTAAGTAAGGTTCATATATAAGGCGCTCCGGACTATAAGGCGCACCTTTGATTTCTGAGAAAATCAAAGGATTTTTAGTGCGCCTTATAGTCCGGAAAATACGGTACATCAATATCACATGCTTACCAACCTCCTGCCCCCAACACCACCCCAGACAACCCAGGGGAAATATACGACTTGCAGGTGGAGTTTCTATAAACCCCATTCCTTTTCGAGGTAGGACAACTGGCAACTGTATTATCGATTGGCAACTGTATTATCTTGAAAAATAGTTATCCCATGTACGTATTTTAAGGAGTTTGCCCATGAAAGAATATTCTCAAATTTCAATCCCCTAGTGATATTTACACAATAAAGATAATTTTTAAGCCCCTTACTTTACAATTTTGTCACGGGTCATCCTGCGACCCATGTCCCTGGTCGTGGGCGCACCCGTGTGTCTCCCTGTGCCTCCTCATGCCAACAGAAGGTACACTTACCTCGCCACGCTCCAGCGACGGTCTCCTTGCTCCAGCACGTGCGTCCCTGCCTCCTAGGGCGCGCACGCTGGCCATCTGAGATTTAAAGGGCCAGCACACCCCTTATTGGCTCTGGCCACCTGGAAATCTATAAAGAGCCAACCTTTGTGCCGTGTGCATCTGAGAAAGCTGTGTTCCTGATGCCTTGTGCTTGTGTTGAAAATTCCCGTTGTGACCCCGGTTCAGTCCCTGACTTCATCGTCCACGGTGGTACAGCGGGTGCACTCCCCCTGAATCCTGACAAGTTTTATTGCTGTTTTAGAGATGCTGCATGCTGACAGTGCTGACAGTGTGCTTAGATTATCAGGGTACAGGGTTATATACACTTTCATTTAGCTTCTGAACATTCACAAGTATCTGACACATAGAAAGAGAGATGAGACAGATGAGAGATGACGAGATCCATGAGATTCATATTACACATGACATTCTCAACTCTGCTATAACAGCCATAACATACACTATTAGCCCTGCTATATACCACCCTCCTTCTCCCCTGGATAAAGACCTTATCTGCCTGTAGCTTGTATATTTACTCTCCTCACAGTGACGTCTGCCGGGGGAAGTCTCTGTGTGTGTGAGTTCATCTTGGAATGCAAGGGTGGGGGCTTCAGTACAGAGAACAGCTCAGTTCAGAGAGGAGAACAATGGGGCAAATTTACTTACCCGGTCCATTCGCGTTCCAGCGGCCATAAATGTGGTCGGAAGGTATTTTAGACACTTTCGGCGCAAAGGCAATCATGAATCCCCCCCAATGCAGTGAGTATGTCCAAGACTACAAGTGGTTTCTGACACGTCCCCACATCTCTCACGGGTGTATATACACGTTTAACTCCACTGACACCCCTAGGTATTGTGTTAGTCCCCTGCCCATCGCTGTCACATATCTGAGTAGTTTTATGAGAACTTGTTCCTGTTCGGGTTACGAGACAAACCCTTGCCCGAGGGCAATCTACCATCGCTGGCTGCTTAAAGACAGCGCCGCACCTCTCTGCCTGGTGACCGTCGTTCATTACGTCTCATCTCTCAGGTCAGGAGAGAGAAGAAAAACACCCAGTGTTTAATAATCACAACGTATGGGAATTGGATAAACAAGGGAGGTATCAAGACAATTACTGGCCACTCCCTGTAAGCCGGTATTAGTAATTCCTAGATCTACTAAGGCTCCACAATCACTTGATATGGTAAAATCACTGTATGTTTTGATACTCTATCGATAGAGGTGCCCTACAAAATGTCACCATACAGTACACGTGAACGTCAAAGGGTTTCTGGGAATTTATAAGTCATCCCCTATCCACAAGATAGAAGCATATTTTACTTATGAGTTGGGGTCCCAGTAGATGGGCCGTCACCGATTCTTGTTCCATCATGAATGGAGAGCTGGTCCCTTAGAAAAAATGGTAGTTTTGAAAAAAAAAAAGTGCCACGACTGTCCACAGGTGACTTCTGGTATTGCACCTTCCCACTACTCTCTTCCAATGACTTGAACATCACTAACAACCCTGGAGAGTGGTGGTGTTTTTTTGGGAAAAAGTAGCCATATTTTTATATCCCGTACAACTCTTTATGATCCGCAGCTAAAATATTTCTATTTGCATTGTGAGATTTTGTCTACGCCCCCGTGAGATGGCACCACTCCTCAGATAGCATAGGCTAGACAAAGCTGCGGTGAGAATATGGATATGATTACAGGAGGTCTGTGGGATGTGATAAAGGATTATTGATGCTGAAGGGAGAGCTCTGCGCAATCCTTTACACACCTTCACATAAACAATAGTAGTAGGTCACCATGATCAACAGACAGGTGCATGGAAACAATGCAGAGCAAATTGTCACCTAACTATAGTGTCTAAGTCCGTGAGGGAACTAAGAGCCAGCAGAGGCTCCATACACTGTTCCGCTCTTCCCATTGTTGGGCTACCAGGATTTCCAAAGTACATCCCCAGAACATTTGGATGTGGCTGTAAGATTGCTACATCTGCCTCCTTACAGTCTATAAATCCTAATTGTACTACCCAACAAACTCTGACCTGGGAGGTGGTGACCTCCAAAGTGACCAACACCTGAATGGTCTCCATGGATCCAATTACTATTCCAGTATATCTATGATACCAACCAAATTGAGATCTGGGATTTAAAGGCCTAGTCACCACCTTTGAATTTTTAATAGTCCCGACTTGTATCGTAATGGGGGATTGAATAATGAAATACAAGATGTTTCTGAGGTTCTCCAGTACTTAGCCGAGTCGCCCAGACTGATTAGCATAGTTTTTATAATTCTAGATTGCTGAAATCTCGAAGTATAGAGTAATAATAAAAGAAGTCCTGAGGAAAACTCCTCAGGAACAAGTTTTAGACACTCTACATCTAAAACTGAAGTAGATCATGTCCTTAAGATTACCATGGTTCCCAACCACCTGGGCCGCGGCCAAGACCCGCCACAGAAACAACTCCAAGCCACGGTCAAAAAAACTTAAAAAGAAAAACTGTATACCTTTTCTCCCCGCGGCTCCAGGTTCTTCTTCACCCTCACATCCTCATAGACTGTAACTCTTGTGTCCCCCCCTCATCCCTCATAGACTGTAAGCTCTTGTGCATCCCTCACACCCATAACGTAACTCTTGTTCACCACTTATCCTCAAAGACGTAAGCTCTTGCTTCCCTCATCCTCATATTTAAGCTCTTGTTCACCCCCCTCATCCTCATAGACTGTAGCCTTGTGTCACCCCTCATCCTCTAGACTGTAAGCTCTTGTGTCACCCCTCATCCCTCATAGACTATAAGCTCTTGTGTCCCCCATCTCATCCTCATAGACGTAAGCTCTTTTGTCACCACTATCCTCATAGACTGTAAGCTCTTGGTGTCACCCCTCATCCTCATGAACTGTAAAGCTCTTGTGTCAACCCCCATCCTCATAGACTGTAAGCTCTTGTGCCCCCTCTCCTCATAGACTGTACTCTGGTGCCCCCCCTCCTCTAGACTGTAGCTCTTGGTCACCCCTCATCCTCATAGACTGTAGCTCTTGTGTCACCCCCTCATCTTTATAGACTGTAAGCTCTTGTGTCACCCCACTCATCCTCATAGCACTGTAAGCTCTTGTGTCACCCCGTCATCCTCATAGACGAAGCTCTGTGTGCAACCCCTCATCCTCATAGACTGTAAGCTCTTGTTTCACCACCCTCTTCCTCATAGCCTGTAAGCTCTTGTGTCACCCTCTTCATCCTCATAGACTGTAAGCTCTTGTGTCCCCCCCCTCATCCTCATAGACTGAAACTCTTGCTACCCCCCCTCATCCGCATACTGTAGCTTTGTGTCAACCCCCCCTCATCCTTCATAGACTGTAAGCTCTTGTGTCCCCCCTCTCCTCATAACTGTGGCTTCTCCGCTCTGGATTCGGGTTCCGTGCCGGGATTTAATAATGTAGTTCTTCTTCCGCCGTCCACCAGGTGGCGCTGCTATGCGGCTTAAAGTAAACGCAAATCGCGCCCGGAATGCCCGAGCGGACCATGGAAGGTAAGCGGCTCGTATGCGACACTTTTCAAATTTTTCGGTTTTTAAATGCGGCTGTTTTTCCGAATACGTCCGGTTTTTCGTTCGGGCCCACGCCCCCGATTTCCTCGCGCGCATGGCCACGCCGATGCGCCACAAATCCGATCGCGTGCGCCACATCCCCGGGCAATTTAGTACCAAGCGGCGGCAAAAACTGTAAATATCGGGTAACACGTCGGGAAACGCTAGATCGGGCCCTTAAAATAAATGACCCCCAATTGTCCTCCCCTAACCCTAAGAAGTCAGAATATTAACAGTAGGTTCCACAGGACCACCAAAATGTTTCCACCAGGACTGATAGAGACAGGTGGAATATATCTGTGAACTGCTGTATTTTTACGTTAATAACATTGAATTAGAGAATGTGTTATTTTGTTATCCTGAGTATATGTAAGAATCTTGTATTCGTGGGAAAGAAAAGTCCCAAAACTAAATCTAAGTTCTCATTCCCTCTCTAGGTACTTGCTTATAAATAATTTTAATCACAAATCAATTTCTGAAACCATTTTGGGTCTACTGCTTCTACACAGAGCTATGTGTCTCCCTGGTAACAGACTACAAAAAAGGTTTTGTGTAGTCTGATCTTGTAACAAAACTACAAAAATAGAAGCAATAGAAACACGATATGTCCTTTATAATGAGTCACACTCAGCTTACTAAACCACACACAGGTTCTGATTTGAGTAACACTTGGTATATTAATTCCCTACTGTTTCTGGTCAGCTGCCTTCCTAGTCCGACAATTTTATTGCCACAATTCAATACAAAATGATGTGTCTCCATGGTAAACAGACTAACGAAAGGTTTTGGTTGTAGTGAGACCTCAGGTAAACAAACTCCCTTACACCTACTATAAACATAAAGGTCTGTATGTGTTCACACTCAGGTTATCAATCCCATGCTGCTCCTATACAGCTGCCCCCCTAGTCCATTGCCTACATTGAAAACATGTGACATGATATGTGACCATCTCAGCCGGTCCCTAAGCAGTAGTGATGACCTCAGAAGGGTCACCGATACATTAAAGTAATTGCCTGCAATGGTCTAATGTTGGACAACCCTTCCTCATACACTGGAGGAGATCCACAACTTCCTAATATACTTAGTGATTCAATAATGTCCCCATTTTCAATACCTCTGCTTGCTGCCTGTGAATAAGAACTTTCTTAACAAACTTCTACACACCTAGTCGCCGGTGACAGGCTGGAGATGATGTTGTGTATTTTATTGCTAAAATATTTTCATCCACGTGGGAGGATTTTGTTGACCGACTGTGAGGCCTGCAAAATCCTTAGGCCGAGTTCCAGTAGATTCACACAAAGTAATGTATAAATAGAAAGGGAAATTAAAAGGTCATTACTACAGCACATAGCTGCGTACACCGCGCGGCAGCGGCAGGGCACTTGGCAGGGCGCTCGCTCATCGTTTAGAAAGGGCTTTGTAATGTTTGCTGTGTTTTATTGATTCTCCTTCAGACTCGAGACTAAGAATTTCTATAGAATTTCTTAGCTCCTCCTTTAGTTCACATTACATAAATATTGTACCACAAAGCAACACTTGGGGGCTCATTTACTAAGGATCCACGGAGAGCATTTTCTTCGGGTTTCCTGACGATTACCTTTTTATGCAGAATTGCCCCGGGATTTTGGCGCACGCAATCAGATTTTGGCGCCTGCTTGCACGCGAGGGCTTGCTCAGGGGGCAATTCGATGGATTCGGATAACGCGCAAGATTTAACATTTAGAATGTGTCGGCACTTACACGCAAAACTCCGGGAAATAAGAGGTGAACTCCGGGAACTCGCAGGGAATCGACCGGATGCGGAACTCGGGCGCACGCTCTTCCTGATCGCGCACTGATTTCAATCCTCGTCGACCTGTCGACTGGGATCGTGACAGGACCGGGTAAGTAAATTTGCCCCTTGGAGTTGGGACCCACAGTGTATGGATTATCCTAAACTGCAGGCTATGGACAGATTACTTTGGTCAGCTTACCGTAACTGAGATAATGCATACAGCAATGTCACCGTACTACAGGGATAACATACACAGTGATGTTACAGTACAGGGATAATACACACAGTAATATCACAGTACAGGGATAATAATACCACATTTATTCCACTTACAGGATAATACACAGTGAGTCCCGTACATGGATAATACAACACAGTATGTTTACAGTACAAGGATATACACCCCACAGTGATGTGACCGTACAGGGATAATACACACATGATGGTCACGTACAGGGTAATACCACCACAGTGATGTCACAGTACATGGATACTACCATAGTGAGGTCACTTACTCAGGAATAATACCCACGTGATGCACAGTGCAGGGATAATACACACAGTGATTCACAGTGCTGGGATAAATACAACACACAGTGATTTCACTGTACAGGGATAATCCACAGTGATGTCCACAGTGCAGGGATAATCACCCAGTGGATGTCACAGTCCAGATATAACCCAAGTGATTCACAGTAACAACGGGATATACACACAGTGATGGTCACAGTACAGGGATAATACTCCTGATGTCCACTGTACAGGGATATACACCAGTGATGGTCACAGTGGCAGGGATAATACAACACAGTGATGTCACATTACAAGGATAATACCCGTGAGGTCACATTACAAAAGATAGAATAACTCAGTGATGTCACAGTACAGGGATAATACACAGCATGGATGGTCCACAGTAAAGGATAATACACACAGGGATGTTCACATTACAAGCGATAATACACACGTGATTCACATCATAGATCATACACCAGTGTGTCACGAGTACCGGGATAATACACACATGGATGTCACATATTGGGATACTACATACAGTATGACACAGTAACAAAGGGATAAGTACCCACAGTGATTCACCGTAAAGAAGAATAATCACACACATGATGTAAGTACACAGAGATAATACACACAGTGATGTCACAGTGCTGGATAAAATCCACACAGTGGATGTCACAGTACCGAGATTAGTAGCACAGTGATGTCACAGTACAGGGATAATACACACAGTGATGTTCACTGTACAGGGATAAATACACACAGTGATGTCACAGTGGCGGGATAATAATACCCACAGTGTGTCACATACAGGACTAATATACCCAGTGATGTCACAGTAAGGATAATACACACAGTGATGTCATAGTAACAGGAAATATACACACAGTGATGTTCACAGTAAACAGAGATAAACACCACAGTGATGTCACAGTACAGGGGATCATACACACATGATGTCCGCAGTACATACTAATCACCCAGTGATGTGACAATACGGAGAATACAACACAGTGGAGGTCACAGTACAGGAATAATACAACACAGTGAGTCACAGTAACATGGATTAATACACACGGTTATGTCACAGTAAAGGATAATAACACACAGGATGTTCACATTTAACACAGACATCGATTCATACCCACCAGTGATGTCAAGTAAGAGATAATACAACACAGTGATGTCACAGTACAGGAATATACACACGTGATGTCATGTAAGGGATAATACACACATGATGTCACAGCACAGGGGTAATACACACATGATTGTCCACAGGCAACATGGATAATCACACATTGATGTCACGTACAGGATATAACCGTGATGTCACAGTACAGGGATAATACCCCAGTGATGTGACATACAGGGATAATATACACAGTGACGTCACAGTTACAAGAGATAATACACACATGATGCCACGTACAGGGGTACTACACACGTGAGCCACAGTACTGATAATCCACACGTGATGTCACAGTAACAAGATAATACTCACATTGATTGTGACAATACAGGTATAATATCACGTGATGTCACAGTACAGAGATAATACACACATTGATGCCACACTATGGGGATAAGATAACAAACTTGCAGATGGCCGCAGTTTACAATACCCGTGACTTGTAAGAAAAAAATCATTTAAAGGTGTCATATGTATGTAAGCATGCTGCACATGATGCCACAGTACAGGAGTAATACAAAGAGTGATGTCACGGTACAGGGATCGCTCACACAGTGATGTCACAGTACAGAGATCGCTCACACAGTGATGTCACAGTACTAATAGCTCACACAGTGGATGTCACAGTACAGAGATCGCTCACACAGTGATGTCACAGTACAGAGATCGCTCACACAGTGATGTCACAGTACAGAGATCGCTCACACAGTGATGTCACAGTACAGAGATCACTCACACAGTGATGTCACAGTACAGTGGCCCTCTTTACTAATATTTAGTATAAAAATGCAACACATTTACCTTGGAGCCAAAAACGTGCTTAATGTGGGTGTGTCAATTCCTCATACAGAGGACTCACTGATCTCTTCCCTGCGCCCATGTGTAACGTAAATATTGTGTATCTTGGGGAGGTGAATTCCGTATTTTGGTAATGTTATGTATTACACCATGTCATACACAGTGGAGGCCATACTAAGCGTTTACTTGTAAACATCTTGTCATCTGTCCTGAGATCTATAGAAGATGTGTACAGGTGGCAGAATGAGGGGCAGTAATAGATAAGACTGAGCAATAACATTGTCGCTTACATGAGGTGGACTGTACACACAACAAGCAGCTCTCGTCTTTGATGTGTGAGGTCTGGGAGGAGAACTTTCATCCGAAAGTTGTGTTTACCATTGCATATTATCCAATACGACAATCACAGGGTTAGTTTATGGTGACTGAAAGACACCCGACTTATCTCTTGGACCAAGACCCAAGTAGACTGCTAAACTCTAAACTTTTGGGGTTAATGGTCTCCTCCTCTCCACCAACACCTGAACCCCTTTAAATGATACCCCTGATTGGCATATATATATATATATATATATTATATATATATATATATATAATATATATAATATTATATATATATATCCGTACTGATTACATTACTGTTATGATCCCTGTACTGTAGCACACTGTGTGTATTTCTGTACTACTGTGACATCATTGTTCTATCTGTTGTGACTGTTTTATCCTGTACTGTGACCCACTGTATTATCCGTACTTGATCATGTGTTATCCCTGTACGTGAATCACGTGTGTATTATCCCTGTACTGTGACATTCACTGATGTATATGTGTATTGTATCTGCTGTACTGTGACATCACTGTGTGTATTATCCCTTACTGTATCTGGTGATGTCACTGTCGTCATCTGTGTGTATTATCATCTGTATCCTGTGATCCCTGACTAATCAACTGTGTGTATTCGATGTGCTCATGTGGATCTATGTGACACCTGTGTATTCAGGACGTGCATCATGAGTGTATTATCCGTTCTGTGACACTGTGGATCCGGTAATGTGACATCACTGTGTGTATTATCGCCTGTACTGTGACACTACTGTGTGTATTATCCGTTTAGTGACATCTCGGGTGTAGTATTCCTGTACTGTGACATCACTGTGTGTATTATCCCTGTACTGTACTCATGTGTGTATTATCCCTGTACTGTAACATTGCCTGGTGTATACCCACTGACAATCACTGTGTATATTATCCCGTACTGTGACATTGCTGTGTGTATTATCCCTGTACTGTGACATTGCTGTGTGTTATTCCCTGTACTGTGACATTACGTGTATAGTATTCTGTACTGTGACATCACTGTGTGTATTATCCCTGTACTGGGACATCACTGTGTATTATCCCTGTACTGTACTCACTGTGTATTATCTCTGTACTGTGACCTCACTGTGTGTATTATCCTGTACTGACATCACTGTGTTATTATCTAGTGCACTGTGACATCACGGTGTGTATTATATCCCTGTACTTTGACATCACATGTGGTAGCTTATGCCCTGTACTGTGACATCACTGTGTGTATTATCCCTGTTACTGTGACATCCGCAGTGTGGTGATTATCACTGTACTGTGACATCACTGTGTGTATTTTCTCTTTACTAGGACATCACTGTGTGTATTATCCCTGTACTGTGACATCACAGTGTGTATTATACCGTACTGAGACATCACTGTGGTATTTCCCTGTACTGACATCACAGTGTGTGTAATTATCCCTGTACTGTGAAAAATCATCACTGTGTATTATCTCTGTACTGTGACATACTGTGTATTAATTCCTGTACTGTGACATCACTGTTGTATTATCCCTGTGCTGTGACATCACTGTGTATTATCTCTGTACTGTGACATCACTGTGTGTATTATCCCTGTACTGTGACATCACTGTGTATTATCTCTCTACTGTGAGTATTATCCCTGTGAGCCTGTGACATCACTGTGTGTATATCCTGTACGTGACTCATGTGTGTGTATTATCTCGTACTGTAACATCACTGTGTGTACATACCCTGTACTGTGGCCATCATGTGTGTTTATCCCTGTACTGTGAAATCACTGGGTGTATTATCCCTGTACTGTGACATCACTGTGTGGTATTATCCCTGTACTGTACATCACATGTGTATTATCCCTGTACTGTGACATCAACTGTATGTAATCTCTTGACTGTGATATCACTTTGTTTATTCCTGTACTGTGCATCACATGTGTGTATATCTTGTACTTGAAATCACTGTGTTATTATCCCTGTTACTGTGACAATCACTGTGTGTATTATCCCTGTGCCCTGTCAAATATTTTAATACTTTGGGTACAGATAGAGATTGTCTGCTGTACTGTATTTATAATCAGTCTCCATGGAGGATATAGAGGAGTGATCTAATTTGTCACGGTGTTTAGCAGGGATCATGGAGGCTTTCTAAGCTCATTAGTGGCTTTAATGATGATAACAGAGAGCTGGCTGTGAAATCCTGTGTATGCGCCCCTGCACGCATGAGGATGACTACACCTGCTATTCCAATTGTGCTGAAAGATAAATGCAAAGTAATAAAATTATACAGTACCACGGGCCCCCAGAGCTCACCCGCCTGAGGGCACATGGTACATACCCGACCTTTGGATTTTTGCCTCATTTTATGCCGCTTCAGTAAGATCCGTGCTTGTCCTTCCTTCTTGATTTTGGATTCTGTGTCACCCCATTGCAAACCCTATGGGATAATAACCGAGTGACGTGTGTTTTCCTGTGATTAGCTTTGTAGGGCTTGTTTTTTGCAGGATGATAGATTCTTTTTTTATTTTAGTCCTTTTTTTTTCACTTTCTGAATTCTTACATTTTGTTGTTTTTCATATGTCCATTTTATGTCATAGACCATGCAAAACAATAACACCAGAGTTTGTGTCGGCTGCGTCGTTACGACGGTGAAGGTTTATTTTTTTTTACTTTGCGATAAGTATTTTGTATGGGCAACTGTAGTTTGTTCTTTCTTCACATATATTTCAGAAACAGATAACAAACTTTGGCTTAATAACGATGGGCCTTTTCGGCCCATAAGGGTCACAGCAAATACGATGGTTATACCACGCATTGGAATGGATCCAAGGTTCGGCTGTGACATCTAATAAGATAGGGGAGCATGAAAGTCTATGGATACTAATTACAGACTCATTACATCTCACAGATGAGTTATTGGAGCTGATCTAATAAGTCTCTGTGTTATCTCTGGCACCAGCGGCTGCTCTGATAACGGATTAGTAGGTGTGCCGGACCCAGATCCTATTTTATCTAGATAACCCAGAAAAACCCATTTAACAGTAAATGAGAAGTCGTCTGCCTTCTGTCTTTGTGAAGGCTAACATCATGAGGGTTTCAATAAATGACAAATTCCCACATCAGTCCGTCTTGGGCACCGTGAGTCGCTTCAGGTGTTGGAGCACTTTAATAATTCACATTATTCCCAATACTGTGAGATCCCTTGTAATAGGTCTATTAGTCATAGATGATATTGTCGTTGTCACCTGCTGACAGTGACACTGTTTTCAAGCAATAATTTAAGGTCCGAATGGAAGGAATTCCACCAAACTGCTGCTAGGGATCCACAAGGGATGATCTTATCACTTGTGGATCCCTCAGAAAGTTTTGGCGGGAAAGTTACCGCCTTTTCTGTAGTTCCTGAAAATTTTATAGACGAATTTAGAACCAGCATTGCCACAGGTGGTTATTGGATAAGAATCGGACCTATAGGTCACTATTGCTGGGCCTTGGTAGGATCATTAAAAAATCAAAAACTGCACAATGAGGAGCAGTGATCAAGAGAAGCAAGTCCCCGACAACTCCATAATACTTCACAAAATAAGGTATCATGCTCACTCCCAAAAAATAGTCATATAACTGGCGCAGGTCAGTGAAGTTTCTCTCACAACTCCATCATGGCTGGAAGTAGAAGACTAAGTTGAAGAAGTTAAAAAATGCCAATATAGGAATAATAAATATTCATACTAATGCAAATACATGATAATGACTGACATCGACATTTGAAACAATAAAAACACAACACAAAAGTACAGACATCCTAAGGGTGAAGGCACATGTGGCGTTTGAACGCATTTTTGGCCGTATTTAAGCAGTCCGTTAAAAAAAACCCATGCATTTTTGACAGGTTTGACCAATTATATTAATTCAAACTGGTCAAAAACTGATGCGTTTTTGACGGACTGATTAAAAACGGGCCAAAAACTTGTTCAAAACGCCAGGTAGCCATCACCTATCCGGGGTAAGATAAATCCATTGCACCTTTTCCAAGGTAAACACCTAAGGTATAGTTTAAGATCCCTTCGATACAACAATTACCCCAGAGCAATGTATAGCAGAAAGGACTAGCTCAGTCCAAGAGGTATATACATTTCTGCCTAAAACATATATCACATGGTCATAAACTGAAACACATGTAAAGGAAGTTAGCATTCCACAAACAGTGCTGTGTACCGGGGACCCAAATGGAGTAAGTGTGTGCGACATCCCACACGTCCCTTGCTCAATGCGACTTCTTCAGGGGAAGTAGAAGACATCCGTGGCCCGACTGATGTCACTCCAATGCTAAAAAACCAAAACTTGGCTCCACAACAGATACATTTCACCTTCAATGAAGCCCAGGAGGAATCGGGTACAAACCGGTGCATCACAATGATGTGTGATAAAAATTATTGGTGTCACAGAACTGCTCCAAACTGTGCGCCACATTATGGCGCAACCTCAGTGACTTTTTTTTCGCTAATTTTCATATGACCAACGCCCCCTTTCTCCAAAACCACATCCTCATTTGCGAGGCCACCCACACTTTTTGTTGGACAAGTCGGAAAAACAACAATATTGTCGAAAAATCCTTCATAATGTGTCGGAAGGTATTTTAGACACTTTCGTCCGCAAAGGCAATCATGAATCCCCCCCAATGCTTGAGTATGTGCCAGACTACAAGTGGTTTCTGACACGTCCCCACATCTCTCACGGGTGTTATTACAGAGTTTACTCCACTGACACCCCGATGTATTGTGTGTTGTCCCCTGCCACTCCTGTCACAATCTAGTATATTTAATGAGAACTTGTTCAGCTGTGCGGGTTACAGAGGACCACCCTTGCCCGAGGGCAATCTACCATCGCTTGCTTCTTAAAGACACACGCCGCACCTTCCGGCCTGGTGACCGTCCTTCATTAACGTCTCATCTCTCAGGTCAAGAAGAAGAAAAACACCCAGTTTTTAATAATCAACACGTATGGGAAAGATGAAACAGGGAGGTTCAAGACAATTACTGGCCACTCCCTGTAAGCCGTTATTAGTATTCCTAGATCTACTGAAGGCTCCACAATCACTTGACTGGGTAAATCACTGTATGTTTTGATACTCTATCGATAGAGGTGCCCTACAAAATGTCACCATACAGTACACGTGAACGTCAAGGGTATTCTGGGAATTTAAAGTCATCCCCTATCCACAAGATAGAACATATTTTACTTATGAGTTGGGGTGCCAGTAATGGGCCGTCACCGATTCTTGTTCCGTCATGAATGGAAGAGCTGGTCCCTTAGAAAACATGGTAGTTTGAAAAAAAAAAAAGTGCCACTACGTCCACAGGTGACTTCTGGTATTGCCCCTTCCCCTACTCATTCCAATAGACTTGAACATCAAGCAACACCAACTTGGAGATTGTTGGTGGTTTTTTGGGAAAAAAGTAGCCATATTTTTATTCCGTACAACTCTTTATGATCCGCAGCTAAATATTTCTATTTCATTGGAGATTTTGTCTACGCCCCGGTGAGATCAACCACTCCTCAATGATATCATAGGCTAGACAAAGCGTGCGGTGAGAATATGGATATGATTGACAGGAGGTCTGTGGATGTGATATAAGGATTGTGATGCTGAAGGGAAGCTCTGCGGCAAATCCTTTACACACCCTTCACATACAATAATATTAGTGAGTCACCGATTGATACAACAGAAGGTGCATGGGAACAATGCAGAGCAAATGTCACCTAACTATAGTGTCTAAGTTCCGTGAGGGGAACTAAGACCAGCAGAGGCTCCATACACTGGTCCTGCTCCTCCATGGTTGGGCTACAAGGATTTCCAAACTACACCCCAGAACTTTGGGATGTGGCTGTAGATTGCTACATCTGCCACTCCTTACAGTCCATAAATCCTATTGTACTACCCAACAAACTCTGACCTGGGGATGGGTGTGGACCTCCAAAGTGACCAACACCTGCATGGTCTCCATGGATCCAATATACTATTCCAGTATATCTATTGATGAACCTACCAAATTGAGATCTGGGATTTAAAGGCCATCACCACTTTGAATTTTTAATTCCCTACTTGTATCGTAATGGGGGAGTGAATAAATGAAGACAAGATGTTCTGAGTTCTCCAGTGACGTAGCCAGATGCCCCAGACTGATTAGCCATAATCTACAACCCCGCCTCACCCTTTATAGCTCTTTGTCACCCTCTCCTCATAGACTGTAAGCCTTGTGCCCCACCTCATCCTCATAGACTGTAAGCTCTTGTGTCACCCCCTCATCCTCATAGACTGTAAGCTCTTGTGACCCCTCATCCCATGACTGTAATCTCTGTGTCCCCCCTCATCCTCTAGACTGTTAATCTCTTGTGTACACCCTCATCCTCTAGACTTTAAGCTCTTGTGTCACCCCTCATCCTCATAGACTGTAAGCTCTTGTGCACCCTCATCCTCATAGACTGTAAGCTCTTGTGTCACCCCTCACCTCATAGACTGTAATCTCTTGTGTCACCCCTCATCCTCATGAGACTGTAAGCTCTTGTGTCACCCCCTCATCCTCATAGACTGTAAGCTCTTGTGTCACCCCCCTCATCTCATAGACTGTAGCTCTTTGTCACCCCTCATCTCTAGACTGTAAGCTCTTGTGTCACCCTCTCATCCCTCATAGCCTGTAGCTCTTGTGTCACCCCTCATCCTCATAGACTGTAAGCTCTTTGTCACCACCCCCATCCTCATAGACTGTAAGCTCTTGTGATCAGACCTATAAAGCGCTATGGAATATGATGGCGCTATATAAACAGGATTTTGTTAGTGTTGTGGTGTAAATGTCACACTAGGATCAAAATAAAAGTAAAACTGCTCCTAAGGTCACTTAGCTTGAAACACTTTGGTGTATTAACCCCTCCACGCCTACAGGTTATAGATGAGTGTCGCATATCTTGGATCATTTCGGGAGTTGGTGAAAAGGGTTTTTTTCTGATAGAGGGTGGGGAGGGCACAGAACTTTCCAACCAACATATGAGCACTATAGAGATGAGCGGTTGACAGAAACTTCTTGTGTGTATGTATCACTTCACTGAGGTTTTAGGAGGATTGGATAAACCTCCAATGAGAGCAACTGCAAGTTTCCACATTACATCCATCTTATCGGCAGAGATGGGCGGAAGCCGGAAATGACTTTACTAGTTTGTTTTATATGGAACCAATGGGGCTTATTTACCAAGGCCCCTTTCACACTTGCGTTTTTCACGCGTGTTTTCTGCGTGTGCTTTTGACGTGCAGAACTTGCATTGCACTCTGACCCATTGTATCAATGGGTCTTTTCAGACTTGCATTTTTTTTTCACGCAACACGCACGTTTTTTTAACGCGCGTTTAAACTCGACATGCTCTACTTTTGCAAGTCACGCGCGTGAAAAACGCACCATAAAGTCTATGGAGACGCATCAAAAACACTTCACTCTGAGACACTTGCATGTGCAATGCGTTTTTTCACAGCGCAATTGCCATAGAAAAGATAGAGCTCAGTCCTGAGTCACATTTCACGTGCTGCCTGCGTGTGAAAAAACGCATTGAAATTGCATCAAAAACGCGCGTGAAAAACGGAGACACTGAACAAACTCTGACTGAAACTGATTGCACTCTGATGCAAAGGCCGTTTTTCACTGACCAAACCCTGAGCCACCTGTATCAGACTCTGACGTGATCTGCAACGCAAGTGTGAAAGGGGGCCAGGGTCGTCGCTCAATTCATCGGGGATTGCAACGACTGGACAGGTATTTAACAGAAAATGTTCACACGTGATCGGATGTGTGCGCGGTTGTGCTACCTTCTGTGCGTCAAAAATCGGGGGGGGGGGGGCCCTAGCCTCGTACGATCCGTACTGATTCGGACTGAGCGCATGATTTAACTTCAAATGTGCTCGCACAGCCCAAGCACTTACATTGCACCAGGAAGAGGAACGTGAACTCCGCGGACTGAGCGGGGAAGCGACACATGCGAACTCGGGCGCACGACCTTAGTGAATCGCGGCACAGCGCATTTTCATTTGACAATGCACTTCTGTGACCTTCGTGGGACCGGGTAGTAAATGTAGCCCAATATGTAGGACATATAGCAATGATAATAATACTCTTATTTATATAGCTCCATCAAATTCCGTGCACTTTACAAATCTTAAATGATGGCTCCTTCATCTCAAGTGAAAGCAACCTAAATAGATAAAAACCTAAATGTGTCCATTTCTGGTTCCAAGAATGATAAGGCTCCGTTCCCAGAGCAGTGGATAAACTGAGTAACTGCAGCTTGGTTTCTATTCAAAAGAATAGGAGCTGATCTGCGGTAACTTTATTACAGAACAAGGTCCAGCTCAGCCCCATGCCCAGTCCATCCAAACCGGCAGAGCTCATCGTGGCTACCCTTTAATATAACATACGGTATATAGTTATCACTGCATCATCATGTTTTGACTATTTGTATGGAAACACTAAACTTCATTATTGCATAACTGTCTGCCACACCTTTATTTCAAATACCGGAGATACATTTCATGGTTGTTCATACAGCTGTACAAACATTCCACAGATTAGATTCTCACGACATTCTGCCGCCTCTACATCGGATTCACAGTTTTTATGGCATTTATTCCAAGTGGTATTTTGTTTTTAGAGTGTATATATTGTGCCCAGTTACAGTTCTGTATTCCAGATAGTAGGACCTTTCCCCCTCAGTTGTCCGCATGTCTGGACTGTGACACATGGAAAGGGTCTCGGATAATTTGGGGAAGGAGGAGACGCTGCAACCTGGTTACGTTTCTTCCCTTCATTGTATTCTGCTGCACTGACAACTCCCCTGTACAAGGGATCTTCTTTTTGATATCACTGATCAAAGAAGACAGTCACAATAGTAGAAGATATGTATAGGCCAGACCACCACCACTACTACCATTCTATTACATTACATAGGAAGTGCCGGTCCTCCATGGCCAATACAGTTAGACGGAGGCATTGCTTGGTACACTGGGTGTCTAGAACAGCTGAACAGTGTCGGATCAGGTGTCGTGTGCCTTGCAGATGCGAAGCATTCCACATATAATGTGCCCAGTGCCGTGTGATCATGATCATCCCACGTACCGGTGACATCATTACAACATAGTCGTATGTGATTTACAACCACTTTAGCAATCTGGGAAACATTTCCATTAAAGAGGGCATCTCCCATCGGATGAGGACTGTATGCAATGACCCTAAGGGGATGTTATGGATACTGAGCCCCTCAGGCTCATTTTTGTCACGTCTTATCATCTGGTAGTAGTGTCCTTTAAAGGAAATCTACTATCAAAAATCCATCATGACAAACCAGGGACACTTACTCATAGATCCAGGCACCGGGACTGTGGTAATATTCTTTTAATAATAATATATATTTATTATTCATGGCCTTCTTTCTTTATAAAATTTACTTTGACATTATGCTAATGAGTCAGAAAGGCTCTGGGGCATGCACCAGAGCCCCCCCTCCCAAATGCAGTAGCTTCACGGCTGTTACACTTCCCCTCCCCTGCCTGCTGTAATCTCACGCATTGGAAAGTTCGGACTCAGATGTGGTGTAACAACCATAAAGTGGCTAAGACTGAAGGCTCTGGCAACACCCCCAGATCCCTTCATGGCTTATTAGATAATTTAAAAGTTGATTTTAGAATAAAGGTGCCATGGATAACAATATAAGAAGATTACCACATCCCGGTGCCTGGATCTATGAGTATTGTCTCTGCTTTATCATGATGGATTTTGAAGAGAGTTTACTGTTAACTACTTTTGACCAAGAGACTCGTTTTAAAATTTTTTTAAAAGGAATAATTTTAAGAGTATATTTGAAGGAAAGCATAGAAAAGTTATTTAAACTTTTATATATAATTAAGAAAACAAGACCGTATCTTCTATTTCTGACCTATAAAAAAATTTCAAAAAACAACAACCCCCGCATATGGTGAAACATTTATTTTTTTCATTTTTTTTTTCCCCCATCAGAAATTTATAATTCCGCTGTGTATAAGGACACAGTGTGTACTTTGCTGTTTTAAATCTGTATGCTCGGGGCTGTGGCCGCCATCCACGGGTCATATTCTAGGCAGTGCCGTGGTCCAGGGACTCCTGCTGAAGGGGGGGGGGGGCACATAATCTGTCCATAAGGAATCCATGGGGGGCGTGTAATAATTAATCCCATAGGGGGTCGAGTGGGGTTTTATATAAAAACCTAACCTATGGCAGCTGTTTGTTTTAAACTAGGAATATTTTAGGGAACAAGAGACGGTTTAAGTTTCTGAGTTTTTAATGTCTTTACTTACTGCAAAGGGGCCCACTGAGGCTCTTTCGCCAGGGCCTACTGAAACCGGAGCCGACCCTGTGTATGCTACCCCTGATATTTAGCATAGCATATTGACCCATTGTTTTCTTGGGGCATGCACATGTTTTTTTTACAGATGTTGTGGTCTACATGAACTTTTTGGCCCCCTTCTGCACGAACATGACTGCAATAGTTGAAAAGGTCTGCAAAAAAAAACCTAAGCACATGGTGGTTTGGTGGGGGTGGCAGATTAATACCCGCATTTGGGGGGGCATTAATTGAAATATGTGAAATATGGCAAAGTCAGTCACTATATCACACAACACATGCTTTCCCTGCTGAATAAGCCCTAAATGGATTGTACAGTGACAGACCCTTTACATTCCTTTCAAATACAACGTTTATTGAAAAAATAATTTGTATAAGGCAATGCGTATATATAGCTTTCGCCATAACGCTCGTCCGATTGTTGTCACCACTTTGGACGGCAGAATAACATTGTAACTAGCCGAACATCATGATCCTCAATAGGAATCTTCAATAGAATGAAAAGTTGGAACATGGAAAGCAGACCCGTCATCTCCCAGTCAAATCTTTCTTTTCCGGAGTTTTTTGATACGCCTTACAGGAACTTGTTGTAAAGTTTATCCTCTTATCAGGACACCTCGTAATGGATGACAGGGCTTCAACTCTGAGGACCGGAGAAGAGAACAAGACGAAGCGTTAGCTCTCGGTACTGACACTCGTCGTATTGTGCTCCAGTGTTGACAGTATCTGTCAGAAACAATATGAATAAAAACAGTTGAGAAACATTGGAACATCGTGTCATGTAGGCCTGCACTTACTGGAAGCGCCCTTTCACACTAAGGGTACTTTACGCAAGGTTTGCCATTACTTTTGTGTGAATGAGCCCTAAGGGTAACTAATGTGGGGAATACCTTGGGATTTACCCCTGTGGTTATTCCACAAATTTCGTCAAGAATGGTTGGTTTCTGGTGCTTTTTTATCCACAATTTATTTGTGCGCAAAGGTGATTTCTCTACTCGCAACCACATTTACTTATATTTTTGTAATATGTGTGTAAGTGTGGAGGGCAGGATATCCGTAATTTCCAAATACATCTATTCTACTTCTGCACCCACTTTCTACTTATGTAAACAACAGCCCCTGGTTCAGAAAATCTTTGACCTCAGCGTCAGGCATCTGTGATCCATGAACTGTCCATGCCCAATCTACCTTCCAGACATCAACAAGTAACTCATATTGTTTGAATAGGAAAGTTTATACAAATTTCCGATATACTTTCTGTTCAATTCCCCAGTTTTCTATCCTGCTTGCTGTCATTCATAAGAAGCTTCTATATTACTTCCGGTCACACAGGTGCACGGCTCGTTATATCACACACTCTGATTACTCTCTATGATACTAACGCTTTGCACCTGTTGACCATTGTCAGATTTCTGTCCACTGGAATGTAATATAGAAGCTTTCTATGGAATGACAGCAAGCAGAGATATGGAAAACTGGGAATTGATAAGAAAGTATATCGGAAAGTTGTATACTTTTCATTATTCAAACATACAGTTACTTGTTGAAATAGGAACACCCCTTAGTTTGTATTCATTGGGGAGATTTATCTCAAGTTGTTTGAGGTAAAACTTCTGGCTGCCCATGGAAACAATCAGAGCTCAGCTTGAATTTTATAACGCTGTGGGGAAATGAAGAGGAGCTCTGATTGGTTGTCGTGGGAAACTATAAATAGTTCTGCTCTAAGAGACTTATGATAGTAATCATGGAGGAGATTTTTCATAAGGTCCTGGAAGGTAGATTGGTCTTGGATGGTTAAGATCACATGACCTTCCATCTCTGGCCATTTATGACGAATGTTCTGACTGACAATGTAGAAGTCTTCTGAAATTGGGGCTATACTTTACATTCCAAGAAAGCAGCGCAAACTAGAATAGATGTTAATTGCAACTAATACCTGCCCCCCCCCCCCCCCACACACTCTCAAAATTACATAAAACATGAGTAAATTGCCAACCCCTATTAACAACGTCTTAAATCCACAGAGTAAAGCCATTTGCGGCACAGATTTGTACCTACTACAGTCTTATTACGCTACAGATTTACCACACAGACGCATTTCTGTCGGGTTTCCTGACTATTTCCGATCTCTGACCGCTTTTAACAAAGGGTTTCTGGCGCACGCAATCGGATTGCAACACAAATTGGGGGCCGTCGATGATCCGAAGGATTCGGGACTCAGCACGGGATTTAACTTTAAATTGTGTCGCAGCTGTGCACTTACATACACCGGGAAGAAGATGGTGAACTCTGTCGGACTTGAGCGGGGAAGCGACACATGCAGGATATCGGGCGAATCGCGCTGGACTTCACCCCTCGTCACGCACCTCGAGGATGGCGACAGGACCGGCTAAGCAAATGGCCCCTATATGTTTCATATCTGGTTTTTTTTAAGTTTTCAGATAATACTGGGAAAGCTCCTGGATATTTCATACCCTCCATGAGGGGGGCTAGTAGTTTACTTTGGTCATATCTAGTGACAGGTTCCTTTTAATCCCAGAAAAAAAAACGTATTTTTTCTAAATCTTCTGAGACCTTCTTCACGGCGGAAACCTATGGCACTCCTATGGCCTATGAAAAAAATAAATAAATAAAGTTGCAGATTTTTGACCAGACTAGCATGCAGCTAGGTGTAGAAGCAGCTATGATGTGTTACCACCATTAGGTCAAGGGTTTCAATGCTGTGAAAAGGTTTTGCATGCGTCACTGTGTGGTGATTGTGTAAATGGCGTTTTCTATTCTCTCATTGTTATTCAGTTCGCCTGAGAGTAATACATGCAGTCATTGACCTGGAGATGAGGCTCTTTGAGAAGGACATAAGACTCCAGTAAAATAATGTCCCTCCCGCTCGGATACAAGGTGTCCTGACAATACAACCGTCTCTCTCACCTTTATCACATACGAGCAACTCCCGAGGGATATTTACTAACTGTGGCCCATAGCACCAATCCATTCATCACTGTCCGTTCTACAGCAGACGTTCAACAAACGCGAGTGAGGGCTATTGTTACCATACACGGTAGGTGACCCCTACGACGGCATGAAGGTCACAACTATGTCATTAGAAACATACAAATATGGGCCTCGTCTATCACAAAGCGTTTTGCAACCATTGGAGCTCAGTAAATCTGTTCTTAACTGCTCTGGTAAATGAAAGCTGCGTGTGATTTGTGCGGTAAGGTTGTGTCGCTAAATCTGCTCCACAGGAGACCAGGACAGAGAATATACTGAGAAAATTGTCATCGTAAGGGGTGCTCCAGTCACGAAAGGGCTGCTACATTAAAATATAGTCAGAGTGGTCCCCTACTTAAGACTACCCAGCTTAAAGCCAACCCCTATTCAAACAACCTCTGGATGTTAGTATTTACTTTACTTTAGCCCTAGACTACAATAAACATCTATAACAGTTTACAAAGGCATCTGCAATGAAGATTATTGTTAATCCTGTTTTTACGACAACCCAACATTTTTAAAATCCATTGTCACAGACCCAAAAAATTTTGTCTGGATCTACAAGTATAACCGTTCCGACTTACATACAAATTCAACTTACAAACAAACCTACAACCTATCTTGTAATTAACCCCCGGGGACTGTCTGTCTGTACGAAAAAAAAAATATGATCTGATCATGGATGGCCATAAGCTCTTGTGTCACCCCCTCATCCTCATAGACTGTAAGCTCTTGTGATCAGGAACCTATAAAGCGCTATGGAATATGATGGCGCTATATAAACAAGGATTATTGTTAGGTTGGTGGTAAATGTCACACTAGGATCAAAATAAAAGTAAAAAACTGCTCCTAGAGGGTCTACTTGAAACACTTTGGTTGGTACTAACCCCTCCACGCCTACAGGTATAGATGAGGTCGGCATATCTTGGATCATTTCGGGAGTTGGTGAAAGAGGGTTTTTTTCTGATAGAGGGTGGGGAGGGCACAGACTTCCAACCAACATATGAGCAATATGAGAGATGAGCTGGTTGACAGGAAACTTCTTGTGTGTAATGTATCACTTCACTGAGGTTTTAGGAGGGATTGGATAAACCTCTGCAATGAGGAGCAACTGCAAGTTTCCACATTACATCCATCTTATCGGCAGAGATGGGCGGAAGCCGGAAATGACTTTACTAGCTTGTTTTATATGGAGCCAATGGGGCTTATTTACGAAGGGTCGTCGCTCGCACTTTCATCGGGGATTGCACGGCTGGGACAGGTATTTAACAGGGGAATGTGTCACACGTGATCGGATTGTGGCGCGGTTGTGCTACCTTCTGTGCGTCAGAAATCAGGGGGGGGCGTGCCGTCGGACTGATTTGGACTGAGCGCAGGATTTAACTTTAAAATTGTCTCGCAAGCCCAAGCACTTACATGCACCGGGAAGAGGAAGGTGAACTCCGGCGGACCTGAGCGGGGAAGCGACACATGCAGGAACTCGGGCGCACGACCTTAGTGAATCGCGGCACAGTGCATTGTCATTGGACAATGCACTTTCTGTGAACTTCGTGGGACCGGTAAGTAAATGTAGCCCAATATAGAAGGACATTTAGCAATGATAATAATAATCTTTATTTATATAGCGCCATCAAATTGCGTAGCGCTTTACAAATCATAAATGATGGCTCCTTCATCTCAAGTGGAAGCAACCGAAATAGATAAAAACCTAAATGCAATCAGTCTTTCTGAGCTTGAAACCAGAAACGGAAAAACTCTGTTCTCGGAGCAGTGGATAAACTGAGTAACTGCAGCTTGGTTTCAAAAGAATAGGAGCTGATCTGCGGTAACTTTATATACAGAACAAAGTCCAGCTCAGCCCACATGCCACAGTCCATCCAAACCGGCAGAGCTCATCGTGGCTGACCCTTTAATATAACATACGGTATAATATCAATGCATCAGGGCACGTTTGACTATTTGTATGGAAATCACTAAACTTCATTATTTTGCATAACTGTCTGCCAAATCCCTTTATTCAAATACCGGAGATGACATTTCATGGTTGTTCATACAGTCCTGACAAACATTCTCAGATTAGATCTCACGGACATTCTGCCGCCTGTACATCTGGGATTCACAGTTTTATGGCATTTATTCCAAGTGGTATTTTGTTGTTAGGTGTATATATTGTGCCCCAGTTTACCAGCCTGTATTCCAGATAGAGGACCTGTCCTCCCCTCAGTTCTCTGCATGTCTGGATGTGACACATGGAAAGGGTCTCGGATAATCTGGGGAAGGAGGAGACGCTGCAGACCTGGTTATGTTTCTTCCCTTCACTGTATTCTGCTGCACTGACACACTCGCTCTGTACAAGGGATTTCTTAGTTTTTGATATCACTGATCAAAGACGACAGGTCAGCAATAGGTAAGAGATTTGTATAGCCGAGACCACCACCACCACCGCCACTATTCTATTAACTTACATAAGAGAAGTGCCGGTCCTCCATGGCCACTATACAGTAGACGGAGGCATCTGCTCTTGGTACACTGCGTGTCTAGAACAGCGCCGAATCGGGGTGTCATTTGCCTGCAGATCCGAAAGCATTCCCAATAATAATGTGACCAGTACCGTGTGATCATGACATCACCAGCTGTAACGGTGACATCATTACAGGCACGATAGTCGCTATGTGATTGACAACCACTTTAGCAAAAGTTCCATTAAAGGACCTCTACCACCAGGATGGAGGACTGTATGCAAATGAGCCTGAGGGGCTCCAGGCTCCATAGATGTTAATGGATACTGGAGCCCCTCAGGCTCATTTTTGTACAGTCTTTCATCTTGGTAGTAGATGTCCTTTAAAGGAAATCTACCATCAAAATCCATCATGACAAACCAGGGACACTTACTCATAAATCCAGACACTGACTGTGGTAATATTCTTTTAATAATAATATATATTTATTATTCATGGCCTTCTTTCTTTATAAAATTTACTTTGACAATTATGCTAATGAGTCAGAAAGGCTCTGGGGCATGCCACCAGAGCCCCCCTCCCCAATGCAGTAGCTTCACAGGCTGTTACACTTCCCCTCCCCTGCCTGCTGTAATCTCACGCAGTGGAAAGGGGAAAGTTCTGACTACGAGTGGTGTAACAACCAATAAAGTGGCAGCACTGAAGGGCTCTGGCAACACCCCCAGATCCCTTCAGGCTTATTAGCATAATTTAAAAGTTGATTTTAGAATAAAGGAGGCCATGGATAACAAATATAAGAAGATTACCACAGTCCCTGTGCCTGAATCTATGAGTAAGTGTCCCTGCTTTATCATGATGGATTTTGAAGGGAGTTTACTGTTAACTACTTTGTGACCAAGGGACCTCATTATAAAATATAAAAAAAAAAGGAATAATTTTAAGAGTAAAATATGGAAGGAAAAGCCATATAAAAGTTATTTAAACTTTTATATATATTAAGAAAACAAGACCAGTATCTTCTATTTCTGAACCTTATAAAAAAAAAATTAAAACAAAAAAACCCCCGCAAATATGGTGAACATTTTATTTTTTCATATTTTTATTTTTTTTCCCCATCAGATAATTTTATAATTCTCATGTGTATAAAAGGACACAAAGTGTGTACTTTGCTGTTTTTCAAATCTGTATGCTCGGGGCTGGCGCCATCACTGGTCAGATCTAGACAAGTGCCGTGGTCCAGGGCTCCTGCTGGGGGGGGGGCACATAAGGCTGTACATAAGGAATCCATGGGGGCTGTATCTAATTAATCCCATAGGGGGGCGAGTGGGGTTTTATATAAACAACCTATAGGGAGCTGTTTGTTAAACTAGGGAATATTTTAGGGAACAAGAGACGGTTTAAGTTTCTGAGTTTTTAATGTCTTTACTTTACTGCAAAGGGGCCCACTGAGGCTCTGTCGCCAGGGGCCTACTGAAACCCTGTGCGACCCTGTGTATGCTACCCCTGATATTTTAGCATAGCATATTGACCCATTGTTTTCTTGGTGGCTATGCACATGTTTTTTTCACAGATGTGTGGTCTACATGAACTTTTTGCCCCCTTCTGCAGAACATGGACTGCAATAGTAGTGAAAAGGTCTGCAAAAAAAAAACCTAAGCACATGGTGGTGGTGGTGGTGGCAGATTATACCCTGCATTTGGGGGGGCATTAATTGAAATATGTGAAATATGGCCAGAAGTCAGTCACTATATCACAGAACACATGCTTTCCTCTGAATAAGCCCTAATGGATTGTACAGATGACAGACCCTTTACATTCCTTTCAAAGTACAACGTTTATTGAAAAAAATAAGTTTGTATAAGGCAATGCGTATATATAGCTTTCGCCATACGCTCGTCCGATTGTTGTCACCACTTTGGACGGCAGAATAACATTGTAACTAGCCGAACATCATGATCCTCAATAGGAATCTTCAATAGAAATTGAAAAGTTGGAACATGGAAAGCAGACCCGTCATCTCCCGAGTCAAATCTTTCTTTTCCGGAGTTTTTTGATACGCCTTACAGGAACTTGTTTGTAAAGTTTATCCTCTATCAAGGACACCTCGTAATGGATGACACGGGCTTCAACTCTGAGGACCAGGGAGAAGAGAGACAAGACGAAGCGGTAGCTACTCGGGTACTGACACTCGTCGTATTGTCTCCAGTGTTGACAGTATCTGTCAGAAAACAAGAAATGAAGAAAAACAGGTTGAGAAACATTGGAACATCGTGTCATGTAGGCCTGTCACTTTACTGGAAGCGCCCTTTCACACTAAGGGTACATTTACGCAAGGTTTGGCCATTACTTTTGTGTGAATGAGCCCTAAGGGTACCTAATGTGGGGGAATAACCGTGGGATTTACCCCTGTGGTTATTCCACAAATATTCGTCAAGGAATGGTTGGTTTCTGGTGCGTTTTTGTGCGCAAAGGTTGATTTCTCTACTCGGCAACCAATTTACTTATATTTTTGTAATATGTGTGTAAGTGTGAGGGGCAGGATATCCGTAATTTACCAAAATACATCTATTCTACTTCTGCACCACTTTCTACTTATGTAAAAGCAAAGCCCCTGGTTCAGAAAAATCTTTGACCTCAGCGTCAGGCATCTGTGATCCATGAACTGTCCATGACCAATCTACCTTCCAGGACATTTCAACAAGTAACTCATATTGTTTGAATAGGGAAAAGTTATACAAATTTCCGATATACTTTCTGTATCAATTCCCCAGTTTTCTATACCTCTGCTTGCTGTCATTCTATAAGAAGCTTCTATATTTACTTCCAGGTCACACAGGTGCACGGCTCGTTATATCACACAGCTCTGATTACTCTCTATGATACTAACGGGCAATGCACCTGTGTGACCATTGTCAGATTTCTGTCCACTGGAAGTAAATATAGAAGCTTTCTATGGAATGACAGCAAGCAGAGATATAGAAAACTGGGGAATTGATACAGAAAGTATATCGGAAAGTTGTATAACTTTTCATTATTCAAACAATAGCAGTTACTTGTTGAAATAGGAACACCCCTTTAAGTTTGTATTCATGTGGGGAGATTTATCATCAAGTTGTTTGAGGTAAAACTTCTGGCTGCCCATGGAAACCAATCAGAGCTCAGCTTGAATTTTATAAACAGCTGTGGGGAAATGAAAGAGGAGCTGATTGGTTGTCGTGGGAAACTATAATAGTTCTGCTCTAAGAGACTTATGATAGTAATCATGGAGGAGATTTATCATAAGGTCCTGGAAGGTAGATTGGTCTTGGATGGTTAAGATCACATGACTTTCCATCTCTGGCCATTTTATGGACAGGAATGTCTGACTGACAAGGTAGAAGTCTTATCTGAATTTGGGGCTATACTTTACATTCCAAGAAAGCAGCGCAGAACTAGAATAGATGTATATTGGCAACTAATATCCTGCCCCCCCCCCCCCCCCACACACACTCTCAAAATTACATAAAACATGAAGTAAATTGGCCAACCCCTATTAACAACGTGCATAAATCCACAGAGTAAAGCCATTTGCGGCACAGATTTTACACTACTACTGTCTTACGCTACAGATTTACCACACAGACGCATTTCTGTCGGGTTTCCTGACTATTTCCGATCTCTGACGCATTTTAACAAGGGTTTCTGGCGCACGCAATCGGATTGCGACACAAATTGGGGGCCGTCGGACGATCCGAAGGATTCGGACTCGGCACGGGATTTAACATTTAAAATTGTGTCGCAAGCCATGCACTTGCATACACCGGGAAGAAGATGGTGAACTCTGTCAGACCTGAGCGGGGAAGCGACACATGCAGGATATCGGGCGAATCGCGCTGGACTTCACCCTCGTCGGACAACGCACCTCGAGGATGGCGACAGGACCGGCTAAGCAAATGTGCCCCTATATGTTCATATCTGTTTTTTTTTTTATGTTTTCAAGATATAAACTGGGAAAGCTCCTGGATATTTCATACACTACATGAGGGGGGCTAGTAGTTTACTTTGGTCATATCTAGTGACAGGTTTCCTTTTAATCCCAGAAAAAAAACGTATTTTTCTAAAACTTCTGAGACCTTCTTCACGCCGTGAAACCTATGGCCAATTCTATGGCCTATGAAAAAAATAAATAAATAAAGTTGCAGATTTTTGACCAGATCTAGCATGCAGCTAGGTGTAGAAGCAGCTATGTGATGTGTATGACCACCATTAGGTCAATGGGTTTCAATGCTGTGAAAGGTTTTGCATGCGTCACTGTGTGGTGATTGAATGTAAATGGCGTTTTCTATTCCTCATTGTTAGATCAGTTCGCCCTGGAGAGGTAATACATGTCAGTCATTGACATGGAGATGAGGCTCTTTGAGAAGGACATAAGACTCCAGTAAATAATATGTCGCCTCCCGCTCGGATACAAGGTGTACCTGACAATACAACCGTCTCTCTCACCTTTATGTCACATAGGAGCAACTCCGAGAGGGATATTTACTAACTGTGGCCCATAGCAACCAATCCATTCATCACTGTCCGTTCTACAGCAAGACGTTCAACAAAAGCGAGTGTGGGCTATGTGACCATACACGGTAGGTGACCCCTTACGACTGCATGAAGGTCACAACTATGTCATTAGAAAACATTACAAAACATGGGCCTCGTCTATCAAAACGGTTTGCCCGTAGCAAACCAATTGGAGCGCAGTAAATCGGTTCTTAAACTGCTCTGGTAAAATGAAAGCTGCGTGGTGATTGGTTGCGGTAAGGTTGTGTCGCTAAATCTGCTCCACAGGAGACCAGGACAGAGAAATATCTTAGAAAAATTGTCATCGTAAGGGGTGCTCCAGTCACAGAAAAGGGCTGCTACATTAAATATAGAGTACAGGCGGTCCCCTACTTAAGAATACCCAGCTTAAAGACAACCCCTAGTTACAAACAGACCTCTGGATGTTAGTAATTTACTGTACTTTAGCCCTAGACTACAATAAACATCTATAACAGTTATCACAGGCGTCTGTAATGAAGATTTTGATAATCCTGGTTCTTATGACAACCCAACATTTTTAAAATCCAATTGTCACAGAGACCCAAAAAAATTTGTCTGGATCTACAAGTATACAGTTCCGACTTACATACAAATTCAACTTAAAAACAAACCTACAGAACCTATCTTGTATGTAACCCGGGGACTGTCTGTACTGTAAAAAAAAAAAAAATATGATCTGATCATGGATGGCCATCATTCCTACTCACAATTTAGACATAAAATTTCAGGACATATCAATAAGGCAAACAGCCATTCACACTAGCCAATGGATAGGGTATAGCTGTCAGATTGACGGGGGTCCAACCGTTGGGACCTCAAGAAATTAAGAGAACAGGGGACACAGTCCTATCAAAGATGGCTGGTGCTCACTTCACCTATATGGGCTGCTAGGATGGTAATCTCACACAGCCCAGAACCGAATAGAGCAGTGATCATGGATGGCTTCACTAACAGGATGGACTCTGGGACTTACTGTACCCTAACTGCCCAATTAATGGGAGTCCCAGGTGTATGAACCTTTGCAATTTGATGCTTAGCCTCTATCCACATAATAAGGGATAGGTGTCTGTGGTAAGAAAAGATCTTCAAAAGATGCTAAAGATGGCTGATCAAAAATGGCTTCATCTCGAGACGAGTGAATACGTCCATAGAATGCCCCATGCCAAGTAATCCAACTTTGCCATACGAAGGACAAGGGATGGAGTACTCTCATCTTATTTTCTCTCTGTCATGTGACAGTCTCTTAAAGGGGTTTTCCCATAAAAGACATTTAGCCACTTTCCACAGGATTAGTGATATATATCCGAATTGTGGGAGGTCCAATTGGCAGGACCTCACACAACTGGCAAAACAGGTGCCCAACATCATATGGGTCAAGCCAAATGTCCCAATAAAGTAAATGGAGCGAGTTTAGTCCTACGATCCATAGACTGCTATGGGACACTGCTCACACGACGATCAGATTACAGGGCCCCATTCTGCCAATGGTAGCTGTACCCCTCACAATCATTTTACTCCTATCCAGGGACAAGAGGACTCCCCAATTACTAGTGTATATAGTAAAATAAATAGGTATGACAGTAACTCGTCAGTAACATCTTTTCCTAGTTGTACTGAAGTCAATATTGAATTAATATGCCCAAGGTCATTGGAGAGGGAAATATACCAATTTTCATAACATAAAAGGTAAATATAACTGCTCTGTGTACATTGAACACTGTATACACCCCCTATATCCTCAGGCAGTGCAGATTTGCATAAGAGGAAACATATAATTAACATTTCAGGTAAACTGAACTTTTTTTTACTTTTGTTGTAGAAAAAAAACTTTATGAAGGACAGCAAAGATTTTTAGATCCTAATCTTAAACAGAACATCAGAGAAGTTGTTATAGACATCAGATACCAGGCAAGCGATGACCTGTATTGGTGGTGTATATGATAATACATAGGGAGGAAGGTGTGAGGTGCTGATAAATCCAAAATCAAAAATTCACTGCTTGTATTTGTGTGCGGTTTTGTCTTAAAGGGGTTGCCCAAGAATACTAGCATTTGTAAAGCGCTACAGAATATGATGGCGCTATATAAATAAAGATTATTAATATCTGCATCTTGAGGAAAGGCCTTTGGTTTCTATGTAAATTTGTTTTACCAACAGCTATTCCTTTTGAAATCCTGTGTACATGCACACTTGGTTTGGCTTAGCATGCTTTGTTTTTATACGGGAGGGAGGGGTATAACTTGCCAGGAACAATTTCTTGGAGCCTCAGAGTCCAAGGGAGCCCCACACAGTGGCTGGATACAACCAAATCTTCAAGACTAGTTGTGAAAATAAGTGTGATGGTTACTGGTATTGTCCCTCTGTGCTCTATAATGTCCACCACTGGGTGTTGATACGGTTTAAAGCTACGGCAGACTCCCTGCTCTGGCATTCGCAGGTGTAGGCCACCTAACAAATCTTTGCTTGAATTCCCCAAAATGTCATATGCTCCTGTGTCTAGGAAGGCGGCACAGTCTCAAAACTTTTTAAAATGAGCTGAAAGCGGACCTGTCACCAGTACAACAAATTACATTATTAGATTATTTCCCCTGTTCCCTGTTCACTTTTTTCAAACCATCTTCACGTTCAAAAGAAAACAGACCTGAATGGTTGTATGCAAGTTCATTAGACAAGGGGGCAATGTATCATCAAAAGACTGCCCGAGACTACAGACGTGTGCCTGTAGCTATGTATCTTTCCATGGGCTATCCATTAAAATTGACGGATAGCAGACAGACAAAAACAATGTATGGCGAATCTACACATATGCCTGCCGGGCCGTAGCCGGACGGGCATACCTCCGTTGCGATGGAGAGGAGTGACCTGTCCCTTCTCATGCTCTATCTTTTCCCCATGTACAGAGCGGAACGGCGTTGCACGTGCGCGGCACCGTATCGCTCCGCGCTGCCATTGCCGTCTAAGGGGGATGTATGTGCAGACGTATACGGCCAACATATATATGGTCGGATATATGTCCCTCATAGACCGCAATAGGTGCAAGTGCGGCACCGTACCATTCCCCGTGAAAAGATAGCCCCATGTTCCTCTATGGAAACAAATACTGCATTCAGAACAAACAATAATAGTGCACACCCCAGACCAGATAATATTAGTACTGGAGACCCCAGAGCAGACAATGATAACTGAGAGACCCCAGAGCAGACAAATAATACTGAAAATCCCAAAAGAGATTAATATTAGCCCCAGAACAGACAAAAAATACCGGAGACCCCGAGAGCAGACAAATAATACCGGAGACCCCAAGAGCAGACAAATAATACTGGAAATATTAGAGAGGACTAATACTACAGACCCCCAGAGAAGAAAAACAATACTGGAGACCCCAGAGCAGACACATAATACTGAAGATAAAAAGAAAACTAATCTTCTTTCCGGGCCCCTCTTCTGCTCTCTGCACCACACAGCAGCTTCTTCTCTCCTCCATGTGCCACCCCGCTGGTTGTATGCATCAAACAGCTGAACAGTAGTTACCACTGCAGGGATCTCCTGCATTCATTCTTCAACCGGCATCAGGAGACATGAAACACAGCAGATCGGCAGGAAATGACCTAGGAGCAGTGAGGACTTCTCAGCTGCATTTACCGCTACCCGGTCTCCTGCTCCAATTAATGCTTACATTAGTTTTATAAACGCTCATTGGACTTTTAACAGGGTGCTGGACACAACTCGAGAGCTGAGAGTCCACATTTTAGTTTAGATGGATGTGTGCTGCACTTTATGTACATGCTCAGTAGTGAAGCTCCTCTGCTAAATATCAGAGCAATGAGGCACTGGCAAGGAATGTCTTCATTTATCTAGCATTGTTAGAGTGACCAGGAAAACAGGACTGTGGAGTTGGGAATCTTTGACCATTTTGGTGGAGTTAGAGTTAGGGAAAGTTTGGCTTACCAACTCCATAGTTCTGACTACAGATATGGCCTACAAAGACGACTGTCATCTGAAATCTGCCGTTTAGACCAATTTATGTGCTTGACCTGCTTTATACTGGTAGAGAAATCAAGATGAGATTAAGCTGGCACAGAGCAGTGGGTGTGGGCATCATATACAAGACTTCATCCTTACAGGCATCAGCTTTCATCGAGTGCTGGAAGGCTCCTGCTCATACAGAAGAATTTACCTGTACAACAAAGCCGCTGTAACACAACCCCATGTTTACACTTCTCCAACCTCCAGTGTCACGGTAGATGTGTAATGACACACAAAGAGAGGGAAAAAAAACATGGGAACGAAAAAGCTGGTAACTATGAGCAAGCCAGTCTGTAGAATGCACTGGCATAGCTGGCGGGTTATGTCTACACACAACAGATGAGTAACGGTGTACAGGACGGGATTGCATCAGTGACCTGTCACTACATGTTCGAGGATCGGGTTGATCTTTCAGTTTTAGTTTGGATACACTCTGATTATTGACTTCAATGTTATTAGAATTTCACAAATTTCTCCATTACTCCAAACTGATGAAGGGGGTAGAATAGAAACCGCTCATATCTGTTGCTATGGAGCATATTTATAAGAGATCCGATATTTTGGACATCTCACAGTAAACTGGAACTCTATAAGTAGCCTCACAAAATTTTCAACAAAAATTGTAAAAATTAGTCGTACAGATGAATATAGTAAACTTTGTAATATTACTGATCAGAGAAAAGAACTTCTTTCTCCTCTTATCCGGCTCTTTTACTTCCTCCTAAAAGTAACGTCAAGTCGAAAGAAGTTTACGGAGAAGAAATGGGGTAGAAGGGGCCAAGTAACGGAGACAAAGTTTATAAGTAATTTAAAATTACAAAATTGTGTCCAATAAGTGGAGCTTAAAGGAGTTATGCCCATTCCCTGTCTATTGCAAATGCCAGAGATATCCAAGTGCTAACATAGTATTGAATGGAGCGCCAGAAACTGTAGCTCCTCCCATCAATGAGAACATGATCTTCGTTCTCCGAATTGCTAGTATCCACTACTTGTGATCGGTGGGGTCCCAGAAGTCAGACCCTCATCGATAAGCTTGTTTTCCCCGATCCTGTCAATAGGGAAATGTTGAAAAGTTGGTACAGAATTTTACAGATTTACTAAATATGGACATGCTGATTGGTAGGGGTGTTGGGTGACTACATTAAGGATCATCAAGATGCTGGGTGCGTCTACTGTAATTCTCTAACTACCGAAAAAAAAAAAAATAATAAATATTAATAATAAGAAATTGTAAAAACAAGTTGCCCACAACAGTAAGTTCTTTTTGAACATTTGGAAGGATAGAACATTGTGTGTTGTCTTCGGGCTTCTAACTTTTATGGCCTCACAAAGGAATTAAGACAAACAGGTAAAGCTTGACACACAACGGTACAACAATAACACCCTACGGCCATGCTGGATAAAGGCGGGATGCACAGCATAGCAGCTACAACCGGTCTGTCCTAAGAATAGCAATAACACTAATTGTGGAGAAGTGTGTACTTTAGTAAAGCGATCCCAGAGGGTATTGACCCACCCAAAAATTCACAATCACTGATTAGGAGTCCAGTCTTTGCAGTTTCCAGAAAAAATGTACATTTCTTTTTATCATAATCTTTTTATTACTTTTGCAGATTGTTGCTCTCGCTCTCGCACCCGCTACAGGTTAGGCTACGACTAAGAGCCATGTGAGGCCTCGAAACGCGTCAGCTGGAATGCGCTCTTTTATTGGAAATTAACTTTAGAAGGAGAAAGCAGAAAACTTAACTTAAGTGCTGGATGACCTTTATTATACGTGTATCAGTATGTATGTCCATGTATTTGGTGGTCAATAGAGATGAGCGGACTCTTGTTTGCGTTCCGGTGTGGCCTGCGAAACACGGTCAATTTCCTGTTCAGCCGCCAATCCGGCAATATGTCTAGCAACTAGCGATGACTTAGATTGTCAACATTTCCGATTGGTTGTACAGCCACCAATCCGGCAATATAGTCTTGCGGGCCAGACCCGAACCCGAACATTGGGTCCACTCATCTCTATTGGTCATCACTCACAAGAGACGTAAGAGAAGGCTGGGAGGCTGCATCAGTCTGAAGCAGAAGCCTCTGTTCACATCTCATTGTTTTTACCGAGGACACATGGGTGACATCTGTATGCAGTCCATTTTATCTCAAATGTTGCTAAGCAACCAGCTTGGCTAGGCCAAAAATACATTCGAAAATAATCCTTTTTTTTACGGATGTAAAAAAAAAAAAAAAAAAACTGGATGCGGATACGATACGGACTGAATGCAGATATCATACGTCCACTTTTTTGTGGATACACCGAAATCAATCATTTGACAGGGGGCTGAATTCATTCCTCTGTACTGAATATATCCAGTCCCCTCAGTCACAGTAGCTACCAGACATGGGGAGAAGTTTTCAATACAGAATAATTAATCCAGCCATAGCTCACATGATACAATGGCACTTAAAAGGGGCAAGGGAGGAACATATTAGTTAATAACATTACAGCAAAGCAAATAAAATAATTGGAGGGTTGAAAATTTAAAACCAAAATTAGAACAAATGATCCATTTGTTTATAATAATGGTCACCAGAGACCTCCCCTCCCACAGTAAGATCCAGTCATAAAGCCAAACTACCCAGGCTCTTATGATGTTGACACTGCTAACCACGCCCCGCTCAGGAATGTGGGAGTGGTAATATGGGAGTTGAGGGAGATGTTGGCTGTGTGGGACTGGCTGCAGGGAGTTGAGAGACATTGGTTGTGTGTCACTCGCTGAAGAGAAATCAGCTCCCTCTTTGTCCCCTCTCTCAGGAATTCTCTTCAGCAAGTCACCCACAGCTCTCTCATTCCTAAGAGGGGCTGGGTTAGCAGTGTCAGATAGGAGGTGGGTAGTTTGACTGTATGCTGGAGCTTCCCTGCTTCCATCACTGGATCGTTTGTAACAGGACATCAGTAAATGGCTTTCTTTTTTACAAGAATGGTGGCCATGAATCCCATGAATAAATAACATCTGCACAGCTAATGAGTGTGGTTTGTGGGGGAGGGTGTCGCTGGCGACAGGTTCCCTTTTAAGACAATGTTATGTCTTAGGATCCACCTGTTCCCACCAAGACCGCCCAATTTCTTCAAAGCCTTGCCCACTTATTAGTCTTTGAATGTGGTGTAAGACATGTACAAACATTGTTTTTGGTGCAAATATTGCCATAATTTTGGGGTATTCTCATTAGTAAATTTCTCATGGTCTTATTTTAAAAGTAGAAACCATATCGCTTTTTTGAGAATACAAAAATAAAATATAAATTCTCTATGACTTCTACCGAGTCATCATAACCCAAAGCAGCATTTCCAGTTAGGAGGTTCAAGCTAAAAGTTGTTCGAACACATAGAACAGTAAAAAGGCGTCCTGAGATAAACCTTGTGCTATGGCCCTCGAAACTTGTAAACTGTCCAGTCAGACTCGTCCTCAGCCATTAGGATCTTCTGAAGACCTGAATCGGCAGCTCTACATTCAGTACTAGCACTTCTGGTTATATTCTATGTTCTACACTTAAACTATAAATTTTACTAAGTTTTTTTTATGTCTTGGTTTTTTTTTTTACCCGTGCTGAGTATTACTGTACTGTAAAAGTCTTAATTTGGCTAAAAAAAAAAAAAAACAGCATCAGTTCTGCTATCTATAGGTTCCTAAGAGTTGCCATATACCATGATTGTAGGCCGAACCTATTTATTCCAATAGGACCATTTAGGCTCCATGCACACATACATTGCATTTGGATGAGTACTGGCCCTTCTTTCAAGGGCTAGCACGTGGTTTCATGTATTTCTAAGGCTTTATACACATTGACAAGGTTTACAAAATCATGTTTGAGAGCCGACTGTACAAATCAGTCCTATTCCTGAATGAGTTAGTGGATCGGTCTCTGTTGTGGTCATCGATATGTGAGCGGACATTACATTCCCCATGGGTCGGTTGTTTGCAGCCTCAGAGCAGCCCATGGACGTGTAGCCCCTCCTACATGACTATATAGGGTGGCCTTAAGCTTACTGCACAAATTGTCACTAGCTTACGGACATCCTTTGACTTCTATTACTCCGGTTCACAGAGGTCACATTGCCACCGGGCCAGACAGATGACCGGCTCCTATGGAGAATCTCCAATGCTCACCCTTCCCAACTCCACCCAGGCGAAACAGGATGCACACATTCTCCCGCTTGCTGCCCGATTCAGCACACAGTTGTGCGCCTTAATGTGTATGGAGGCCTCCTTACCTGGAGATGAGGAATTCGAGTCTGGCAATGGCTTTCTTTTCTCAACCCACTTGGCCAAGCTGAGCATCACTGTGTATGGGGAGCTCAGGGGGGGGGGGTTGATAATTTGGCAACAGAGCAAAGGGAAGAGCCCCAAAATAAAAGATCGCCTGGATCAGGCACCGTGACTGTAGTAATCTGCATTTGTTATCCATGGCTACCTTCCTTCAACTTTCAAAATTATGCTAATGAGTTAGAAGGGCTCTTTCGGTATTACAGACTGTAAACTGAAACGGGGAGGGAGGAAGTGTGTGTGAATCTGCAGCACAAAGGAGTTCTGGTAACGCTCCTCTAGTTCATTACCTTAATTTCAAAGTTGAGGCCATGGATAACAAATGTAAGAAGATTACCCCAGTCACGGTGTCCCTGGTTCATCATGCTTGATGGTAGATTTCCTTAAGGAGTCTTCTTACTTCCCTGACTATGTCAACCTCAAACGGTAAAATTTTACTAGCCAAAAAAAAAACTATTCCCAGATAAGACAAAACAAAGCATTGTGTGTCATTTCATCTGCGGTTCCTATGGCACACGATAAACAATTACCTGGTTCATTTATTATATAAAATATCAGGAGGTCCCTCGCCATAATCCATGTGCACCTGACACTGGTCTTACCTGCAAATCCTACAGGAATATGGGCGTGAAACCGCGGGACAGGAAACAAAAACAAGTGCAGGACCTGAACACAACGCCTTTTGTTCACAGGGGGAAAAAAGGAGCCCTGTATAGATTTTTTAGATGTAAATGACGTCCAGCAGGAAAATAAATCTGGAATACTGATACTTTATTTCCCCTGTTTATCTTGGCGGCCGAGGGCGGCTGAGACCGTCTTTGTTTATTCTTCATAACAACCCACAAACTTTTGCCTTTGTGCAAAAATACAAAAAACGTATGGCTTGTCGTGAAGATGGAAATTAATCCGCAGCCTGTAACCGTGTCCGTTGTCGTGAAGATGGAAATTAATCCGCAGCCTGTAACCGTGTCCGGGTCTCCATTGTGACACGCAGCACCAAAGCCTCTGCGTTCTCATTTTAATCCCCCCCCCCCGATTCAATGGCGTTCTTAGATACGGCTCAGATTGTAATGTAACCCGTACACAGGAGGGGTTTCGTGTCGAAAAAAGGAGGAAACGATTTTCCCGGGATTATAATAACCCATTACGTAGGAACCTGAGAACAGCAGGAATGTGTGAATATCTTCATTTTCTTAGACAATCGATGCATTAAATCACAACAATGGCAGCGAACAGACTCAATGCCGGTAATGATACGTTACTTATGTCACCAGATAATGGTGGAGACGTGTTACAGAAGAGGGGGGGGGCAGGGGATGGAAATCCTCTCTGCAATCAGGACGGCCTTTCTTCTCGTTAAGTAAAGTACAATGATGACTGAGTCTTACACACAATGTGCTGTAATCACGTAAGTGTAAAGCGAGGAGTCGGATCAACATTTAAATGGACGGTCAAAACCGAAACACAAGTGACAAAACGATGACGTAGTATTGATTTTGCTCATATTTTGCCCTCTGCTTTTGAGTTTTCAGCTCCAGTGACCACGGCTTTGCTACGCAAGGAGTCCTATGTAGTCTTAGACACGCCTCCTATGTTATCATTGGTCAAGGCTACTGACCTGCCTGTACCTTCCCCCTGAGGTTCCACCACCCCCAGGTGTTATGTATAAACACAGATCTATGACAGGAGCTGGTGGGGATGACCCATTCTTCAAGGAAATCATCTTATATTTGTTATCCATGGCCTCCTTCCTTCTAAAAATCAACTTTTAAAATTATGCTAATGAGACTAAAGGGGTCCTAGGGGCGTTGTCAGAGCCCCTTTGTGCTGCAGCTTCACAGGCTGTTAAAGTGTCTCCTACTGCTCCCTCAGGACTTCCTCTGGCTGCAGTGAGATTACATCAGGCAGAGAAAGGGGGAAGTGCTGAGGGACTCCTGTAACACCCTTTTAAATGGCGAGTTCAGAAGGAAGGAGGTCATGAATAACAAATATAAGAAGATACCACAGTCACAGTGCCTGGATCTAAGGAGTAGGATCCATACACACACACACACACACGCCCCCTGCAGCCTGTGTGTATGAGATACTCCTATACACATGACTGACAACCTGTATAATGGTGTGAGGTGTAATGGTGTAATGGCTCCTCCATGTCCTTCCTGGTGCTGGTGCCCCCTGCAGCCTGTGTGTGTATGAGATACTACTATATACATGACTGACAGCCTGTATAATGATGTGAGGTATAATGGTGTAATGTGTCCTCCATGTGCTTCCTGGTGCTGGCGCCACCTGCAGCCTGTGTGTGTGAGATACTCCTATACACATGACTGACATTCTGTATAATGATGGGAGGTATAATGGTGTATTGGCTCCTCCATGTGCTTCCTGGTGCTGGAGCCCGCTGCAACCTGTGTGTCTATAGGAGAGATACAACAACTCCAGGCAGCCATGTTATAGCAGAACATGTCAAGTACTTGTGTAGAAAAGATGATTTTATAATGATGTATGAAATGACTAAACAAAAGGCTGGGATGGGATCCTTGTGTGCTGCTCCAACAGGTAGAGGTGACAGGACTAGTGACACAGACCTGATGACAGGTGTCCTTTAAAGGGTTTTCCCACGAGCCAAGTTCGGTCCTATCCACAGGATAGGGGCTAACTTGCTGATTGGTGAAGGTCTCAATAATAAGACCCCCACAGATCATGAGAATGAGGGGTCCCAGGTACCTCAGTCAGACCCCTTGACGCTCCCGGAGAGTAATGGAGTAGACGGCTGCACGTGACCTTTCTGCTCCATTTATCACTATGGAGCTGACGGAGATGACTGAGCGCGGCGCTCGGGAATTTCCGTCAGCTCCATTGAGACATATTGAGCAGAACAGTCATGAACAGCTGTATACTCCAATAACCTCTGCGAGCGACGAGGGGTCCAACTGAGGTACCAGAGACCCCTCGTTCTCGTGATCTGGGGAGGTCGCATCTGTAAGGAGGTCAATCTAAGACCTGTAGTCCCACAGATCTCTTGAAAGACCCACAAAAGACCCCGCTCATAGAGGGACCATTGTTCCCCTGGCTACCTATGCCAATACAAACCCCTCAATTAAAAGGTTTTTCTTACCTGCTTCTGCATTTTCGCACAGAGTTTAGCCAGTACCCCTTCCTTCTGCTGATCTCTTTTTTGTCTTTTTTCACAATGTGCTCCAGGCTGTGGCCATGAAAACAGGTCTTGTCTCCGTTCTGCTCATCCCAGCTAAACACAAAACTGGAAGGGCCCTGATTCCCAGCGTCAGGTGCAGCGCCCGCCAGCTTGATGAACTGATTCTGCAGGTTCTTTGCCAACCCTGGGGAGGACACAGACAAAAGATGCCATTCATTACAACGCAGGCAAATTATTACAGCGATCCAGGTTCTTGTTGTGATGACAGTAATCTCTATGTTCCAGGTGGATGGTCAGGATGTGTGAAAACTTACCTGCACACCAATAACAAAACACCAGAGCCATACTCTATAATTACTCTGGGTGCTGCAATACCAGCCACTGTTAGTAAACATCAGTGGTGCCGTTTCATCATCCTCAGTAGCGGTTCCACAGCTTTACAGGCTTGCTGGGAGTTGTAGTTTGGCTGGAGACTACTATCCTATTCTTTTCACATATTTAGGCTCTTCAACAATACTACAAGCCTATATGTATATCTAAAACTATCAACTATTGTATATAAGGAGACTCAATCTCAGGACACCCTTTTGTTTCCAACACTAAAAGGAAAATTAGATTATATAGATGAAGCTGGTTAGGTTTTAGGCTATAGCTGACTATAACACGGTCGGATCAAGTGCAGGTCTTTCCAATGGAAAACACTCCAAAACATACTGGTAGGTGGATTAGATTGTAAGCCCCATTGGGGACAGAGACTGATGTGACAAGCTCTGTGCAGCTCTGTGTACGCTATATAAAGAAAGGAATTATTATTATTATGGAAAGTTGCAGCATTTTGTTGTCTTTGATATTCTACACAAGCAATCTCTCTTGTGATTCAAAAGTTATCAACACAGAGGTTCTCCATAGATTCTCATGTGCGTTCACCACTGTTGGCAACACATCAATTAGCTGTGCATCACAGGGGACATTCCCAGTTGTGGTTATTGCAACTTTCTGCGTTGATAGCTTTTTTGACCACAAGAGATATTACAGATGTGATTGCAATCGATTGGGAAAAACTTGGCCTCAATTCAATATGTCGGCTTTTAAGGTGGCGGCCATGTTCCAGACATGGCCTACAAAATGGGTCCCTTCAACAATTAGTTGAAGGGGCATCAGATATCTCATTTTCTATTTTGTTTCTTAAAAGGAAACCTACCACTTCGAATAGGGCTTCGAAGCAGCAAATGCCGTGCCGCTTAACTTCGTTATGTTCTTAATCGGTTTTAAAGCATTTGAACTCTTTAGTAATCTTTATAAACGAAATAGCTTCACCGCACCGTGCGTGTGCCCGAATAGGAAGTGGTCGCGCGCATGGTGCGCTGAGCGTGTACCACGGTGCTGTGAAGCTACTTCGTTTATAAAGATTACTAAAGCGTTTAAATGCTTTAAAACCGTTTAAGAACATAACGAAGATAAGCGCCGGCACCTCCTCACCCTGAGCTGATGCATGGCATTTGCTGCTTAGAAGCCCTATTGGAAGTGGCTCTATACATAAGGGATTATATTTAGTGCTTGGGTTTACAGCCCAGGCCAGGAATCACAGTTAGGCTACATTCAGAGAGAACATACAGCCATGCGCAGGAGAGAGCAGGAGTGAGCGCTTCTCACCCCTCCCCTCTGCATAGAGAAGTGAGCAGCCGGTGCTGTAAAAGGGTGAAATATAGGAAATATCCTATATTTCGCCAATCACGGTGTGGTGAGACAAAATGTGCTCACCGCACCGTGACCAGACGCCATAAACGTCAATGTGGACTGATATGTCCATCCGCAAATAGTTCAGCCGGATATCGGTCCCCATTCACTGCAAAATCCTCCCGATATATAAAACTCTGCTTATGAATTTTCTGACAAACAGGTGAATACCACTCAGTGATCTGAATGCCATTGAAAACAAATAACACTATCTATTAATACACATGTATAGATAAATAACTCATAACGTGCAAACCCCCAGCAGTGTACATTGTATGGACTATAAACCGGGTGTACTTACGTCTCCTTTTCAGAATCCTTGCTCTGGACTTCTGTCTATAATACAACACTTTTTCGCTATCCCAATAAAATCTGTAAATCAGAAAAAGAATACAAGTGAATTGAAGTCCTCCGCATAGCCAGGGTTACTAAAAAGAATTCTGTCACCAGATTTTACCCCATTTGACGACCAGCCCCCTCTGGTAGTGTATGAAACGTCCTTTCTAGAAATCCTCTCTTTTATGTGAAATCTCATCCATTTGATTAGATTTTGAGCCCCATTGGGGACAGGGACCAATTAGGCAAGGAATTATTAATTATTATCCATTTACCTTTAACAATTCTACGCCAAAGTCATGTGAGACTGAGCAGAGATGATTCATTTTGCAGAGATAAAGCTGCAGGGAAGCGTCACAGAGAAGCCCCTATGTTCTGTCCTATCGCACCTAGAAACATGCTGCTAGTGTCATATTAAAGATAAGAATCTCTTCTTTCTGATGACATCAGGTTTGTGCTTCTACAGAACCAGAGACACAGCAAGCTAAAAATTTCTAATAATTATAATTCCTTTATATAGCGCACACAGATTCTGCAGCGCTGCACAGAGCTTGTCACATCAGTCCCTGTCCCCAATGGGGCTCACAATCTAATCAACCTACCAGTATGTTTTGGAGTGTGGGAAGAAACCGGTGGACCCGGAGGAAACCCACGCAAACACAGAGAGAACATACAAACTCTTGGTTTGAAATGCAAGCTGCAGCTAAAAATCTAATTTCAATCCAATTTTGTATCGCTGTATCTGTATCTCTGGACCTGTAGCTTACAGAACCACAAGTCTGACACCATGTGTCAAGGACCTATAGGCCTGAAGATAAGGACATCTGAAGTGACACTCTACCTGTAGCCTTTATAACAGACTAGTCTCAGGTAAAATGGCTCTCCTCAGTTTCACATTCTTCTTTTTTTTTTTTTTTTTAATAGGTAAACGGTTGTGATTACACATAGAAGAGAACTTTAGAAAGGACAACTCATACCTGACCTGAAACTTTCTTGACATGTCTACTTTTCCATAAAATACTTGGTTCTGGAGCATCTTTCTTTGGGCCCTCTTTTCCCCGTACAACGTGTCACAATGTCCTAGGACACGCCCCTTTGACAAAGGAAATTTTAATAACTGTTGTCAAAATCTCTGTTTGCAACCAGTGAATGGAAACATCCTCTTTCTCACATCAGGACCCTTTTTTTAATGTCTTACATAAGTTTACAGCAGCCTCCAGACTAGGTAAATGTAAACCAATGACATCAGCGGATTCACAAGTCCCTCACGTGCCTTTATAGATTGTTGTACAGGAATAGGTAACATGTATCTGGCATTAGAGAGAACAGCCCGGACTGGATACGATCTGGTCTGTACAGGTTTTCAGGTTTTGATGTAAACATACACAGAAAAAAAAAACCTTCTATCAATCAGTCCATTTCTATCTTTTTGCACTCAGCCAATTCTACCCCTCCCTCGGTCTCCATGTAATATGTAACCCCAGTGTGGCACATTTGTCATACACTGGAGCTTAGTGCACCAACAAATGATGGTGAAAAGTGTTTTTACGGACATTTGGATTCCATTTTCTTTTACAGGGATCACCACCGGGAATAAATGAATGCGGGTGAATTGATCTTTAATTTTTTACCTTTAGTTTTAATAATTTTTTTAACCATTTTTAAATACCCTCTAGGATGGTCTGATTGATCACACCATATACTGCTATACTACAATATAGCGGTACATGATATTTTTGCACATGATGTACCAATTTTTACCAATTTTACCAACACGGCAATTGGGTAACATTAATGAAAATTGGAGAAGTTGCTGCTGTTGTATCATTGTATCGGCATTAAGTCTTCTCAAACTACTTATTAAAACTAAAGCTTAGAGCACTGGTGACTATACCCCCACAAAAATGTCACTCTGTAACTTGTCACCTGACCTTGGGCATCAATGACAACAGAAAATGCTCATCCTGTTCACAAGTCGAAATGAGGGCCAGGTCTCTCTGTACCTGTGCAACTCTTTAAGCTCACTGGACGCTACCATCTAAGGCTATATTCACACTGCCGTTGCTCGCCCGTACCGCTCCGTAGAGGGCAACGGCAGTGCACGGGGAGAGGAGGAGGAGGTGAGCGCAGCTCACCCCCGTCCCTCTCCATAGGAAGTTATGTCGCACGGCGCCGTATTACGGTAAAAGATAGGACAGGTCCTATCTTTTTCCGGGTACGGAGCGGTACGGTGCCACACGTATATACGTCCTCCATACGGCAGTGTGAATGTAGCCTAAGAACGATCTTCTCACAAACCGCGCAGTGGCATGGTACAGTTGATTTGTTAGGTGTCATCTTGGTCTCATTGTATCAAAATGTGAACAGCATGATGAGGAGGACTGTTCAAGTACCAACTGTAACTGAACTTGGATACTTTTTGAACGATTCATGGAATTGTGAACTCCGCAGTTAGGCTCCTCGTCAGAGAACAACAAGTTGTGCAACAAGCCAGGAAACAATAAGGAGAGATTGCCAGAGATTCATGATATGTGGAAAATTACACAGAATATATTGTTATATTATTGTTCCGGTCTCTCTTATATAATCCAAACCAGACTAAAGTGATACCTACCTGGCCTGTTCCTCCTCTAGTTTCTTGCGTGCTTCATCCATACATGGTCTCATGGTCTTGTACCACTTTTGGAAATCAAATATACTGAAACCTGAAATTAAAGATGAGGAGGCGTTTATAGTGACTACATGCATTCTGTAGGGGGGAGAGAGAGACCTCACAGTGAGAGGGTAACAATCCGTATGAGGCTTGGTAAATATTGTCTTACCCGTGGAAAGACGGCAAACGTAATCAAGAAACAATGGCCTGCAACCCAATGCCCCCATATGTGACTCACGTAATCCCTTCTGTGCGCCTGGTAATGGTGATCCCCACCTAATGACAAGCTATAAACCAGGGACACGCAGCTCTCATCTCTCCACATATTATAGGTCTACAAGTCTCAGCATGCTACAATATCTGTACATCAGCTTTAGTTATTCACTAGTCTTAATGAGGACCTGTCATGGCGATTTGGGACACTCAACCACCCATAGGTCCTTACAGAACAGTGGTTTAGTGTTCCAAAGTCTGTCTGTGGGTGCTATAAAAAAAAGAAACTTTATACTTACCTAGATATGGGTCTGATGAGACGTAGCGGACTTGTCTTTGGTGCTCCCTACCTGCGCAGTACTTCAATGAAGCCGGAGTAGTACTACATGACGCATACGCAGAGAAACCACGGGGTAAGATACCGGCTTCACTATGTGACACTACAGGAGCAGGGAGCATCAGTACGAGGCAAGAATAAGCCATTTTTAATTTAATAGAGGGCACTTGGGGACTTTCCAATGGGCGATTTAGGACACTAAACCACAGTTCCATAATGACCCATTCAGAGTTTAGAGTCCCAAATCATCCAAAGGTCCTCTTTAAAGTGGCTTTCTGGCCTTATACTATAATGGCAGTTTACAAGGCAGATTTTGATTGGCACGACCTATACTTTAAGCAGCACTGGTCTACAATATAGGACCTATCGTTTCTTGGGTAGGTCTTGGCAGCCTTCCATTAATTTCAATTACAGTGAAAAGATTCCAGAGCCCATCCAAAAGGATAAGTCCTCAATAGTTTATAGGTGGCCAGGTGATAGTTGCCCCCCCACCCCCCCCCCGTTGATCAGCTGGAACTAGCTGGTATATACAGGATGTTGTGGTGGCAGCGCGGAACCATAACAATTATAAATAAAGGTAAATCAACCATAAAATCCATCCTGATAAACCAGGGGCACTTACACATAGATCCAGGTACTGTGACCGTGGTAATCTACTTATATCTATTATCCATGGAGTCCTTCCTTCTAAAATTAACTATGAGCCTGAAAGGCTACTGGAGCAGTTCCCAGACCCCATACTGTGCTGCAGATTCACAGGCTATTACACTGTCTTATCAGCACTTCACCCTCCCTCGGCCTGAAACAATCTCAAAGCAGCACAGAAGTTTCATCACACAGTGGAAGGGGAGGATTGTTCCTGCACAGTATAACAGCCTTTGAAGCAAATTCTTGCTAATTAGCATAATTTTTAAAAGTTTTAGTAGGAAGGAAGTCATGGAAAACATATATAAGAAGATTACCACAGTCATGTGCCTGGATCCCTGGTTTATCCATGCTTCATTTTCCCTTACACATCTGCACATCTCTAGGAAAAACCCCAGACCCTACTAGAAATCATGGAAATGTTTGGCAAACATTGCACAAACCTCTATCGTTTTCTCTATTAATTCCCTGGGCAAGGTGCGCCAATTGCCTAAAAAATATAAAAAGAGGTGAGAGGCTAAAGGAATTGACCATGATTTAAAAAACAAACAAAAACACAAACACATTCAAAATACACAAAGTATACAGTAAGTGTATGTCTAAAAAAAACAAAAAGCAAATAATAAATACTAATCACAACATTATTAATACTAATAACAACAATTATATCAATAAGAATACTAATAATACCACTAATAATCATAGTATTATTAATAATAATAATAATCATAATATCAATAATAGAACACTAATAATACTAATATCAACAATACAATAATAGAACTACCAATGTGTTGGGAGGTAAGGTGAGACCACAGCCAATACAGGGAGTCCCCGAGTTACGTATATGATAGGTTCTATAGGTTTGTTCTTAAGTTGAATTTGTATGCAAGTCGGAACTGTATATTTTATCATTGTAATCCCATCCAGAACTTTTTTTGGTCTCTATGACAATTGGATTATAAAAATGTTGGGTTGTCATAAGAATCAGGATTAACACTAAAGCTTCATTACAGACACCTCTGATAACTGTTACAGCTGATCATTGTAGTCCAAGGCTAAAGTACAGTAAATTTGTTTGTAACTAGGGGTCGTCTGTAAGTCGGGTGTTCTTAAGTAGGGGACCGCTTGTATTGGCCAAGTTGTGACATTTAGTAGACCCTAGTCCTGAAGTCACTGTGTACTGAACCTCACTGCTCAGACGTGAATAGACTAAAAAAAAATAACACCCCCCCCCCCCCTTTATAAATTATAGATGTTTTTTTTTTGTTTTTTTACAGACGAATTCACAATGGGGGTTTACGAACACCGGGTTTTTAAAGTTAGTTGTGTTGGCAACTGCATGGACAAAGGTGTGCCAAAGTTATGAAGTAAATGATGAAAAATGGATTCATATTCCAAGATTGTAGCTGGACTTGAAGCACTAGGACAGTCTCCTGTGTGTTCTTAAATCTTAGCATATAACCTCGCCCCCTACCCCTCCAGCTATGCTGTGTTTAATGCTCATTAGCATAATTGTAAAAGTTGATTTTAGAATGAAAGAGCCATGATTACCACAGTCAAAGTGCCTTGATCTATGAGTAAGTGCCCCCGGTTTATTAGGCATGATTTTAATAGATCTATTCTAAAAGCCAATAGCACCTAAAGTACAAATTACACAACCAACATTTTTGGCTACATTTTTTTTTTTTTTAATTCTCATGTTTGCATCCAAAGACAGAGCTCTCAATTTCTTTGTTATTTTCAGTCAAAATAGCCAAATTGGGATATTTTTTTATTGTTTCCTGCAAAGTATTGATTGTCATCTTTCACTGTTCCATATAATATGCTCAAAAAACTAGAAGAAAAAATCCCTTAAAAAGGAACCTGTCATCAGAAATTGGCCTAAGAAATAATTTCTAGCATATTGTCAGGTAGCGTAACACCTTCTAGTATTTGTTTCTTTCATGGCCCACTGTGGTGGCATCATCCAGAAAATCAACTTTGAAGATGTATATTGGTTGTATAAAGTCAAGGAGGAGGAGAGTTTAACACTGAAGTCAAGGTGTGGAGCTCTGTACGCCTCCTCCTCTGTGACCGACATTGTACATCGGACTTTAGGAGATCTGGTTAATGATGTCTCTGGATGCAGGACCATCAATTACAGTGAAGGGGCTTTCTGCGGAGGAGAGAGCCTTACTTAAGTGTTAAAATCTCCGCCTCCTTGACTTTATACAACCATTTTACATCTTATTTTAAAGTTAATTTTCAGTATTATGCCTCCACACTGGAAGATGAAAGAAACATGATATGTAATATGCTAAGCTGCTTGACAACATACTGGTTGTGGTTTATTAGGTCAATTTCTGATGACAGGTTCCCTTTAATAATGGACAGAGGCCTCTATAGACCATTTTATTTAGTCCACCCTCCTTTCTATAAATAAATAAATAAATAAATATATATAGATCTTCTGCTTAAAATGTTACTTTAACCACAAATGTTCCTAATTTCCGGCGCATGTCTTACCATTCATAATTGTCATCAAGGCCAAATATCAACTTGAGAGTTACGATTATTATGGCCACGGCTTGAATGTCATGTGGGATCATCCTTTTGCGTTTTAATTTAGGATTAAATGTCAAAAATTCAACGTTGTCCAAATTGGCCTTCTCTGCCACGGTGCAAGTCCAAGTATGCAGCGCGTCTAATCAAGAATTTAAAAAAAAAAAAATAAAAAAAATAAATGATAAATTAAAAAACAATAAATAATGACAATAAAATGGATGACCTATGACCACTATATGATCAGGGGATCTGTTGACACCAACCAAATGTTGAGAGACTGTTTCAAACAGGGCACCATATATGGCAGTGGTGGCGAACCTATGGCACGGGTGCCAGAGGTGGCACTCTGAGTACTCTCTATGGACACCCAGGCCATCACCCCAGCACAGAGTTTCCAGACTGGACTCTGGAAACCTCCTCCGGCAGTCCCTAGCCAGGATGTGCTGTGATCAGGGCTATTTTAAAGCTACACATCCTCAGCTGCCGGGGACTACAGGAGAAGCAAGGGGATGCAGTCAAGGCTGCGTTATATTTGGAGCTCCTACTCTGGGCCCCACAATTCTTGCTGTTCAGGGGCCCCTGGAAGGAAGCTACAATGATAATCTGAATGTCTCCTCTTTCTTTAAATTGTATTGGTGTCCCCAGGACACAGATGCAATTAAAAGCGGTGACAAAACAGGTAGCAACAGTTACTGTTTAAATTGCCATGTCAGTACTTTGCATTTAAAGTGGGTTTGGTCGTAGTTTGGGCACTCGGTCTCTAAAAGGTTTGCCATCACTAATATATGGTATAGGATCAGTATAAACAGTATTTTAATGGGATTGGGACCCGTGACCAATGGCCAGAAGTGGCCGGCCCCTCTAAAAAATTGACTGGCGGAGTCCCGCAGATCTAATTTTGATGACCTAACCCAAGATTAAGCAATTAATATCCTAATTTATCCTAATAATATCCTAATTAAAATCTGCATAAAATATCCCAAAATAAATCTGTGGCATCTCCTTGGGATTGGCCACGCTGATCCACATGCCTGATCCGGGAGACAAGTCCACGTCAGGAAGGACTATAGCGTTTGGAAGAGACTTATCGATGTCGAAATAGACATACGAGCCTGTCCAGTAACAGCGTGCAATGTTCTTAGGGGCGGTTAGAAGAAGCGTATCTAAAAAGTAATATATTACAGACAGGTTATTGGCCTGGCAGGACCTTCAAATGATAGCGATAATTTTTAAGAGAAGGTTTGTATCATAGCGGACATGCTCTCCAGGGAAGCAATGGTGTTGCCATCACCCATGTCAGACACCCATGGAAACCCCATTTGAATGTCAACCACATCGGGGTAATGATCCGAGGCGATAATTACAGAAGCTGAACAACCTGTTTGTCGTTCAAGGAACACGGAGACACGAGATGGACGATGTGTCCAGTAAACAAGCAGAACATGCAGGCTATCACTTATCTCCTACTTACAGCATGAAAAATCTCCCCGCTTCCTACATTTCCAGTCCAACAAGAAACTCTACTAGAGATTTGCTAGACATCTACACACTCTGCAATATACTCCGCATTGTATCCGACAGAGGCAGCTAAAAACAAGAAATACCACAACTAATTCCTTGCCGGAGGAAACAACCAACCTGCCCGAAGGGCTCGGAGGACGGAAATTCCCCTAGACTTCTATGAGGAAGAGGCGAGCAAGTGTTTGCATAGCTATTAATTAAGCTGGAGTGATTAATACTTTACAAACAAATTAACATCTAAGCTCTCTAGGATGTGAGGAGGTTACAATTCGTCTTGTGATTCTGAAAACATGGCAACTTTAGGGAGCTCAGCATCAACAACTTAAAGGGGTTACCAGAGATTTTTTTTTTTTTAAATTTTTATACTCCTCCCATTTGTGTACAGAGGAGTTCTTGGACGTCACAACAAAAATGTCATCAATTAGCTACATATTGTTTAAACGATTCCATTAAAAAAGTGCAGTGCCTCACACAAAAGTCAAGCCCTCATAAATCTACATTGACTAAAAATCTACAAATTAGGGATTGTGGGATGTAACAATGAAAACCCATAAAAAGCAAAACATGCAAATGATCCATATTAGGCCACATCCTTAAAAGGGGTTGCTATAACCTTGAGGGAGTAAAACATTTTTCTATAAAAGCAATACTGATCCCTTTAAAGATAATAGAAGAAATGACTAGTTTGGAACTTTCTGCTTCTTATTTTTTTAATTGTTACATCCCAAAAGCGCTAAATTTTATATTCTTCCGTCTGTGGCCACAAGAGCGGGCTTGCTTTTTGTATAAGGCACTGCACTTTTCGATATGTCGCTTGTTAAAGACATTCTATGAACCCCTTCTGTTCCAGACGTTGTGCCGTGCACGCTCTTGCAGTTCATGCTGTACTTTGCTGCACTATAAAACCAATTATTTTCAAATACATCACTTGCAATCATTTCCAGAGCTTAGTGGGACTTGTTTTTTTGTGGAATGAGCTGCAGTATCTATTGAAATTTTTTGATCACTTTTTATTTCATGTTAGTAGTGAATTAGTCAGGAAGTTGCATACACAATTGATGGTTGCTGAAAGTTTTTGCTTTGTAAATTGTATCCATTGGCCAATTTAAGTGAATGTTGTTTCTGAAAAAAAAAAAAAAAAGTTGCTAACAAATAAATTTTTTTTGCTCTCTTTAACAATTGGATTTTAAAAATGTTGAAGCTTCATTACAGACGCCTGTGATAACTGTTATAGCTGTTTATTGTAGCCCAAGGCTAAACTACAGTAAATTAGCAACATCCAGAGGTCCGTTTGTAACTAGGGGTCGTCTGTAAGGCGGGTGTTCTTAAGTAGGGGACCGCCTGTACATGATAAAAAAAATACAGCAAATACCTGGCAGATTCACCTCCATCAGATACTTCATACACAGGACTTTTGGATGATAATAGCAGGTTTCTGTTATTGGAGGAAACTCTGGCAACTGCAAAAAGACTCCAAGCCAATGCGCCATCTCCAGAATATTACGGTGCACCGGGAAGTTCTGTAATGAAAAGAATCAATGTAATATTCCCAAAGTTTACTTCTTAATAATACATGTAAAACGGTAAAAAATTAAAGGGCAACGAGTAAGGCAATGACCGAAAAGGGTCATTTCTAGAAAAGTCCGTGCCCGATCACCAGTGATTGAGATGGTTCATCCTCATTTGCATGAATTTGCATTTCCTAAATCACGGATACATAGAATCACAATATCACTGATTCATAGATATGTCATACGTGTATATTTATACTTTTTTTTGGGGGGGGGGGGGGGGGGGAAAGGCATATGCCAAAACTACCCCCCAGCGGCACCTCAACAACAACAGGACGGCGTCTCACCACCGAGGAACGCCCGCTCTTTTCTCAGAAGAAACAAATTAGTGTATCTGTCAAGTACAGAGAGCAGGTTACACCTAGTGCCTATATGTATAATCTCCACCCACATCACATAATCCTCCGCTTTTCAATGATAGGAACACTTAATAAAGCAAAAACAAACTGCAATGTAATAAAGCGCTCCATTTACTAGAGAGACAGTCTGCCAGTATCAGCCGACAGCTATGAGTAATGAGTCTTCAGGAAACAATGTACACTAATGCACTGTACAAGGTGGAGGAAATAGCCTGCTGTAGTACTACCATACAGCGCTCAATAGTCCACTTTTATAAAGTTAGTGATCTATTCAAACAGGTACAAATAGAATTGTGTGTAGTAGGATTCAAGTTGACCGACTTTTTCGTGCCCGAGTCACACTCCAATAGAGGTGAATGGGAAAAGTCAAGCAATGGTTACACAATGCTCTTCATTCACACTATTGTGTTGGATCGTAATCATTGTATAATGGTAGAGGAGGGGGGGGGGGGGGAGATGGGGTACCTCAATAAGCAGGGGCCCAAGGCAGCTAACATGAAGTGGTTACCACTAATGAACCCGATTTATGGCGCTATGAAATACTCAATAATATAGGCGGTTTGGGCGGTAGCTCGGGGCCCACTGGGCAAACTAAGCCACCAACCAAAATTTATACTCAGAAGGAGCTTCACCCACTAAATCCTTAACCATCTGTTCCTGGTCTCGATACATATGTACATAAGAGCCATTTCAGGACCTTTTAAAAGGTCCTGAAACTGCAGATTAAAAGAAGGCAGAAAGGACACAACCTCCATTCCCCAAGAAGCTGAAATCACTCCGTACATCTGGTACTAGAATCAGACTTGTAGGGGCTATAATATTCATACAGCCCAGGGCCCAAGGCAGTCTTAATACCCCACCCCACCCCCCACACATACAAATAAACTTTACCCGGAGGTGCCAAAAAACAGAGCTACTTTAGTGATCACTTTGGTGGCTCTCATATGCACCCACTTTTCTCTTCAAGCCAATTTATTGTACATTACAGCAGAAAACAATACACAGATTTTCTTAGTCTGCACTCATTGAAACACACATATCTACACAAGAGATACAAAAACCCCAAGTGTTTGTGTTTCCTATTTACAGTATCATTTGTCTATATTACAGTACACTACCACCAGCGCGTGTAGAATACATCTGTCAGAGCATACCAAAAGGTATTAATTACGTGTACAAAGACTTTTGAAAGCTTTTGTAAAAAATTGAACTGAAGAATGTTGTTGAGGAGAGAGTATGAGTGTTGCTAAGGAGAGCCTCTAAACAGGATGCTTGCTTTTTTCATATTCATAGTATTATAGGTCTAGATTACAGTATTTTACTGCTGGCTGAAGAATACAGCGGTTGGAGCATACCCAAGATTAAGGGGAAAGAGACATTTTTTGGTTTAAAATTGGATTTTTTTGGAAACTTTGAATGTTGCTAAGGAGAGTCTCTTTACCGCATGCACTCTAGAGTAGCAATGAGCAGCAGGCTTCTTAGAATTGCTGCCCACTCCAAATTCTAATTCACTGATGCAAACTACTATGTCTTTATACCAGAATTTTTGAAAAATTATAATAAAATTTATTATTGTTATTTAACCACAAGATGTTAATATACTCCTTTATATAAAAATTGAAAGCCCATGCAGATCGTGTCCTGCTGTAGTAGGTGCATAATTTGCCATTAGAAAGAATTTGGATACATAACAAGCTCTGTAGATGCCTCCAGGACAGATTGTAAACTACTCCCACCTACAGACCTAAAAAAAAAATATTGGTCACCCATTTTCCATACTGGAGGTCTTCTCCAGAATGATTCATATGGATGTTAATGTTTCTAATATTTGATCTCTTGTTCTGTATTCATCTCCTCTGCTTCGCTTTGTCCCAAAAACCCACCTGTTCATTGAAAAACCTTACCAAGGGGCGGCACGAATACTGTAGATATTGTGCAACCTGCTCCAATTCTGCTTTCTAACTAAAAGAACAATAAAAATAAAAAAAAACAATTAAGCTTTTAGTCCTTCCCTTTAAGTAAAGCAAACAGTCGATCCTTATTGTAGATAAATAGGCCTATGGAGCTATACGGGAACCTTTACTAGGGTCATTATATACTGACCCCCCCTTCTTTAGTGGAGAATTGAAAGAATAAAAACTGCCCTTGAAATGCTGGGAATTTTTTTTTTATAGAAATCTCACAAAATATAGCCGGGTTTTGTGTTCTCGATTAGGTCATACCTGAGACAGGTAAGGACAAGCTAGAGTTTCTGTTACACAAGAGATTACTCCCAACTAAAACCTGAGCACAATGAGCTTCCCAAAACACCCACTTCCTGCTACTATGGAAAACGGAGAGACTCACCCATGCCGACAGTGGCTTTCCAAGTACATGTACACTGCACTCATGTGTATCTGTGCCCGTGGAGAGATGCCAGCTGGTGGCTACCGGAATATACAGCTTACCAGCCATTCAAGTCAAGACTGACTATGACACATCAGGCCAGAATTATGGCTTCCTCCAGTAGCCACAACAATGAGCAGAGGATTGAAGACATTTAATTCACACCTATGACTGTAAAAAGGCAGTATGTTATAGAGCAAGAGAAGCTGAGCAGATTGTACACTGAGTCCTATCTGCAGGCAGCATATTATAGAGCAGAAGGAGCTGAGCAGATTGTACATAGTGTCTTATTTGCAGGCAGCATGTTATAGAGCAGGAGCAGCTTGTACACTGTGTCCTATCTGCAGGCAGCATATTATAGAGCAGAAGGAGCTGAGCAGATTGTACATAGTGTCTTATTTGCAGGCAGCATGTTATAGAGCAGGAGGAGCTCATCCGTTTAGTGATGGGACCTACGGCTTTTTTTAGTGAGCTGGATCGTTATGCTTGTATATAGTATCTTATCGGCACTCAACAGGTTATAGAGCAGGAAAAGCTGATCATATAGTATCCAGTGTCCAATGCAGGCAGCATTTTACAGAGCAGGAGTAGCTGAGCAGACTTATCTTCAGGCAGCATGTTGCGGAGCAGGAGGAGCGGAGTAGTTTGTACATAGTGTGCAGATGAGTCTGTTAGGTCCAGTACACACCTGCATCATGGGTGTCAATTACACTCCATTTGAGAAATGCAAAAAAAATAAAATGGAAGGTTTCCCATAGACATCAATGAATGGCAGGTTACCATCTATTACGCTTCCACGCCCTGTTGCGCTATTTTTCCCCCTCTATTGATAAACAGAATATACTGAGCGCAGGTGTGAATGTGCTCCAGTGTGATCTCCAGCTACGATTTTTCGACATGGACATGTGACCGCTTAAGAGGACCCCGCTGAGGGCTGTCACGTGTCCTCCCAACCATCATCACTGGAGGCAGGAATGTTGCTGGGTTGGTAATGTGACTATTACTTGTTTTCTTATTTTATATAATTTTTAGCTTTAGGGAGAAAGAAAAAAAAAGACACATTTGAAGGATGTTGGACAAACATTTAAAGGGGTTGTCCCAAAAAGGACACCTATCCCCTATTCGACGAGCGATATGTCCCCAAGTCCCCATATAAACGCAGCATTGCCTATCCCATAACTTCCAAAGTTGCACATAGCCATTAGAGCCCACAGAAGGAAACCATCATCCTATTCTTAAGCACTAGGCTGCTCCTTTGTCAGAGGAATTAAAGGTACAATGAATACCGTAGAGTTCACTGCAATCACAAAGAAAACAGAACAGGCTAATCAACATTTTTATCATGTTTCAAAAACATTCCGAACACCTACAGAGCCCGGATGGCAAATGTAACCTTTAATCTACGGTGGATGCTACATTAAAGATATATCAGATATGTCAAAGTTATTACCTCAGTACTGATATTCTGACTCCAAATTCCCTACAGAGATGTGGAATTAAAAAACAAAGTATAAAAGCAAAAAACTGACAAAAAAAAACTAAAGAAAAACACACCACCTAGCTGCCTGCCACAGCCATGTGGGAGCTCATATGGTACAGCTATGTTACACATATAATTGTAATGTCAGTATGCAGTAAGCTCTTCAGTGCCCTCTACGGGCAGCGGAAGTCAGTGTGCATATTATACTTTACCTCCATGTCATATAAAGAGGCTGTCCGTCTCAAGCTGGTAGATACAAGCGATAAGAACACAATTTACTACTCTGATTCCCCGTCACTTATCCTTCCTGTGCTGCAGCAATGACCAGATATGGTAATGTGACTGCTACAGCAGATCATTAGCAGCCATGGCGACTTACTGAAAATAATGCCACACTTCCACAGGTTGTGTGCTGTATTTCATCTCCTATAGAGTCCCTCCACAGAGCTGAGCTACAATACTAAAAAAAACAACAAGCGTTGCGCCATGGTTTTTTTTGCATCCTGGACAACCCCTTTAAAACTGACAGTCTGCCCAAAAGACAGAACTTGATATGAGAAGTCAACATACCTGGTGCTTTACAAGTCATTCCTTAAAGGAAAACTACCATCAGGAACCTACCTATTAAGACATATCTTACCGATATGCCAATTTTCGGCAGAGGCTACTGGAGCGTGGAGTAGCCTGTCTCGTTTGCGGGAGCAAAGACTACTCCACGCCCCAGTAAGCTCTGCTGTCCCACCTCCTTGCCATCCTAGTTGCGCTTCTTGGCTTGTGCATAAGCAGCATACATGAAGCCGGCCTCTCTGGAGCTTTGCGCAAGCGCAGTAGCTCTTGCTCCGGTGATGGAGCACATACAGGCATCATTGGAGCCGCCAACACTGAAGCATGGCTTCTTGGGCGTGGCATAGATTTTGCTTCCACAGCCCGGACAGACTACTCCACGCCTCAGTAGCCTTTGCTGTCCCACCTCCTTGCACATCCTAGTTGCGATCCTCAGCCTGCACACATTCATGAAGCCAGCTTCTCCGGAGTGCTGTGCATGCACAGTAGCCATTGCTCCAGCGAGTAGATTTTGCTCCCACAGCCTGAACATGCTACTCCATACCTGGGCAGCCTCAGCTGTCCCACCACCTTGCACATCCTAGTTGCGATCCTCGGCTTGTATACATGAAGCCGGCCTCTCCGGAGCTCTGCACATGCGCAGCATCTATTGCTCCAGTGACGGAGCACATACACGTATCATTGTAGCCACCGGCACTGAAGCAAAGCTTCTTGGCCGTGGTGTAGCCTCCCACAACTCGAACAGGCTAGCTACTCCATGCCCCAGTAGCCTCTGCTGATAATTTGCATATTAGTAAGATTAAGTTTACATCAGGTTTGGCTATATAAAAGGATTAGAGAAAAATAGTCCCTCTTCTATGTGAAATCTCACTGGTTTAAGTCTAAAAAAAAAACATAAATCTCTAAGTCAAGTGGAAACTAGAAAATAGTCATTTTGCCAGAGGAGTCATTTTTAGGGGGTGCAGGGGACTTTCCCTTCAGACACCCCTATCTTTGGTTCTATAACACCTAGAAACATATTGCTGGTGCCATTTTAAACAAAATACTAATCTTTCAGATGGTATAAGCATGTTGGGAGTTGCAGAAAAATATTTAATTCCTTTTTATTTCTTCTGTCTCTCCCTGTTTCTTCTCTCCTCTCCCTGTTGACAATCGATTTAGGAAAAACCCTAAAAATGTGGAGTCCAAGAAAAGCAAGAGGTGCCGAAGATCAACCATACACGGGAAGATTTTGTTTTCCTGGAGAAGCGCAAGACCAAAGAGATCCTACCCTAATCACTTATAGAGAAGTCACTCTGCTGGTTTCTCAGGGTCGACTCACGAGATGTGTAAAACCGGACGGTTCACCGGTAGAGGTATATTTACAGGGTTTTTATTTCATTGAAATACTGAAGATCATGTTAATCATGGAACTCGAAAATCCAGACACGTCAATAGGATTATTAGAAAGCATTAGGTAAAGTCACTGCTCTCTGATCAATGAGGAAAACCTGAGCACTGACCAGAAGAAAACATCACTATGTCACATAAAGAGCAAAATAAAACACAGAACATTTTATAGGTTGTTCCATTCATCTGATCAATTATATATCATGGTGGTTTCCCTTGGAATCAGCTGTAATTTGCATCGACAAGCAGACACTTGGTGATTCATTCTCCTACAGCACCCCCAGAGGGGAAATGAGGCATTACATGAAAGGAAAAACAAGAAAAGCACAAGAAACCGCAAGATGAAACGGAAGGATAAGAAATAATGAATTTTAAAGGGTTATTTTAATTAGTGAAGGATAGACTCCTTATCCAAACAAAACATGGGATTTCAATGGCGCTCCTGTGAATAAGTTATACATAGCTGAGGCCCCCTAGTGGTGTATTTTTATTAAACTACAGGCCTGGCAGCTATTATACTTTTCAGAGACCAGAGAATAGTAGATAAGACGTAGTCAAAAGGTTTCACTGGAAATAGATAATTCACTGCCTGTGATCTATTCCACTTGTACGAGAGCTGTAACTGCAGTTCTGCATTCTGGCCACTACACTAAGGAAGGCGCTATCCACGTCCTACTCCAATGTTTTTATCCTTTGTAGAGCTGACGTTTTCATTGACACCATTTTGGGAACTGTATGACTTTTATATCACTTTTTATCCAAATTTTAATGGAAGGCAAAGCAGCATAAAAAGTGCGAGTTTGGATGTTTTTATTCTCTGTTCTGGTGTTCACCATAAGCTATAATTTTTTGGACGCAGGGATACTCAACATGCTTATTATTATCTCTGTTTAGATGCTTTTTAGGGAAATAGGGGTGATCCAAATTATTACTCTTAGTTATTTTTGGAGGCCAAGTTCACACCTGCGTTTTTCTTTTCGTTTTTTTCTTTAAAATAACGGATTGTCATTTAATATACAGGCGGTCCCCTACTTAAGGACACCCGACTTACAGACAACCCATAGTTACAGACAGACCCCTCTGACCTCTGGTGAAGCTCTCTGGATGTTACTATAGTCCCAGATTGCAATGATCAGCTGTAAGGTGTCTGTAATGAAGCTTTATTGATAACCCTTGTTCCCATTACAGCAAAAAATGTTTAAACTCCAATTGTCAATGGGGCCAATTTTTTTTTGGTCTGGATCTACAATTATAAAATATACAGTTTCGACTTACATACAAATTCAACTTAAGAACAAACCTCTGGACCCTATCTTGCACGTAACCCGGGGGACTGCCTGTATATATGTTATAGATATAAGAAATAGATTAAAGATCTATCCACTGAAATAACGGAATGCAATGGATGATTTAAAAAATGGATACCATTACAAGTCCATTGAAACCAATGAAGAAAAAAAAAAAACGTATCTGTTCAGTCATCCGTTATTAACGTTACAAAACGGAAACTGCAGAACAGAAGGTTGAACACAGAGGTGAACTAGTCGTCTTAGGCCTATTGCACACAAGCGAGTTTGACGCATGCAACACGTATCAAACTCGCATTGTGCGCTTGCTGGAACATCCGGCCCGAACACTCAGAAACCGGAACTCAACTCCACATGTCAGTTCAGTTCCAGGTTTGGGTCTATTGTTCCAGAAAGCACATGATGTGATTTGAGCCCATCAAATTTGCTCATCAAAACCCCATCAAAAGATGCCTTTTATTCCGGAAGACTGTTATAGCCGCCTCAGAACGGCTCTCAGAAACCAGGTTAACTGCAGCGATTGGTGCAAACAAGGTGTCTGCTGTGTGATGCAACTTACCGTACCGTACATCCTTTACCCCATCACAACGTAACTGTACATCATAATGACTCAATAGAATAAATGGGGTCATAGGACGCATACATTTTCCCGCTACAAACCAGACCTCTTATGGCCCTGTAAATGGAAGGTAAGGAGTAAGATACGGAAACGTGCTGTGAAGTGAGATTTCTATGGATTTTCATCCATTTCTTACAGAGGAAACAGAAAACCTCTGTTCATGAAGAAGCTTTGTCTAAAAGCAAATACATTAAAAGATGGAGAAAGTGGGATCACTCAGTCACATAGGAGCGAGATGCTGGCCAGCAAACAGCCGGTCGTGTTCCCGGCGCTGACAGATCTCCGGTCACATACATTTTCCACAGCTGGAGAACAAACACGAAGCCTTGTGTCAGGTGACCTGCGGTGTCTGGTGGTGGGCACAGGCCACGGGTGTCTGGTTACTGTGCAAATGACAGCGATTCAGGAATATTGAAGGCTTTCAGGTTTCCCTTTCTGCTGGCATATCGTTTCATCAGACATCCTGGCATGTTTTCTCAAGCATTCCTCTGTTTATACTGGTGTAAATATTTAACAAGGATAATAATCTTATAGCTCAGTGCCGTCTTTATAAGCTGGGACACAATCTGCCCAGACTCCTGGGAAGGAATATGGTAAAACACACACAGATAAGAATTAGAGCTCATAAACTATGGCACCAACAAGCGAGGTGCATCTACTCAGCAAACAAAGCTAAAGTAATGGAATAAAAACACACTGCCTAATATTGTGGAGGTCTCCTTCTTGCCACCAAACGGCTCCAACCCAACAAATTATGGACTCCAGAAGACCTTCATAGATGTCCTGTGGCATCTGCCACCAAGACGTTAGATGTCAAGCATGCAATTCCTGTAACTAGTAAGGTAAGGGCCTCCATGTTTTAGGATCCAGATGCTTTTTTGCTAAAATAACATTGATGGTTATGTTATATAGAATGTTTTCCCCCCAATTGCCTTCCTCATTCAATCCCTTCCCTTCCTTGATTGAACTTGATGGACATGTGTCTTTTTTCAACCATATACTGTATTTTTCGGACTATAAGGCGCACTAAAAAACCTATTATTTTCTTAGAAATCAAAAGTGCGCCTTATAGTCCGATGCGCCTAATATATGAATCAGGAAGAGCTCCGGGCCAAATAGCCACAGCGCTTCTTTATCTGCCACCTAACCCGCTTACCTCTGCTCCCTGTGTCCTTGCTACAGCTATCCGTGGTTACTCTCTTCTCACTTCTCCTGGTTGCTCTCTCCGCGATCGGCACCAAGTTCGGGAGTTTGCAGGGGCCTGGGGCGTTCAATCTTCAACATGTCCCGCGTCGTAGGCATTCTGACAGTAGCCGCCACTGCTGTGGCGCTGCTGAGTCGCCTCTATGCCTCTCTGCTCGGCAATCAAAACCACGCCCCCGGACCCTCTTCTATCTCAAGCGCCCGCCTGCGCCTTATAATCTGGTGCGCCTTATGTATGCACCAACACTTCTAAGCTGCCCTTTATTCTTAATGCGCCCTATACGCCAGTGCGCCTAATCAGCCGAAAAATACGGTAAACTATGTTTATCCAGGACATCCCACAGATGCTCAATCGGAAAGATAGCCAAGTCACTCCCTTGACCTCATCTTCATCATCTTCCTCAAACCATAACTATTCCTACAGGGTGGCTGGACATTAGTAAGGCCTTTAAGGCAAACAGCTGGCATAAATTGGGTGTAGTTGGTCTGTATTACTTTTGGGTCACTAGTAAATGTCTACATGATACCAGAACCCAAAGTTTCTCAGAAAAACATTGCCCTTAGCATCAAACTCCCATCGCCAGCTTGTCCACTCAGCACAATTTATCTTTGTGCCATGTCTATAGAAGATGTAAAGCAAAATATATTCATCAGACGAGGGCACCATCTTTCATTGCTTCATAGTCCAATTCTTATGTAGGTACTTGCAGCAGTGGGCAGGGGTCAGCATTGACAATGAGGCCTACAAAGTCCATTTGTAAACAAGCTATTTGAGCATTATCACACCTTACTAACATAGTAGTAACATTTTCAGCAATTTGGCCATCAATATATTTTCTGTAGATTAGACCAAATGGACGAGCCTTTAATCCATGCAGGATACACTTAGTGGGCACCCATAAGCATAATGTTTGTTAATGAAATGTTCCTCTTTCGTGGCATCTTTGTTATGTTGCAACCACTCCGTCATGGAAACCCTGTATTAGACCACTCCTGTCTCCAATCATGTAGTTGAAACCTCACATGGTCCAGCGTGTTCACGTCAACCAATGGAAGGTGGAATTGGTCCAGCACCGAGTGTAGAAAATCAAAACTTCTTTACAAAGTTTCAAGTCATCCTATAAAATGGGTGCAGTCTTCAAAAACAGGAACACGGTTACTCATGGGTGATGGTTCTACACTACCATGTCTTGTCTTTGATGGCTGCAACTATTTTAAGGGATGACCTGAAGTTTAATAAGGAAGTTTGGATTTTCTACAATTAGTGACAGAATAAGTGCTCCTTCCGTCATAATTTGTCTCTGGTCAAAGTCAATAATTCTTACAATTGGCAATTTTTCTGTTTCTAATCAATCCACTTCAAGAGCTAGTCATTCACTTGGGTTAGTTACATGTGGCTTTCTCAGGATCTCAAAATATGACTCACACCCATCCCCCACCCCCTCGCATCTGCATCAGAAAGCCAAGGTGGTTTAAGCTTTGGTTCCAAGTCTCATTGAAGCACATTGTTTTCAGGGTCCACCCTGGTTTGGACCTTGTAGGATCTGCCTGCTGCTGTCAAAACATTGGCTAAAAGATTATATGCCATACTTATAGGCCAAGGAGATGCAGAGTTGCTTATAACCTCAAAATCCATGTACATAGCCTGAAACCATTTGCTTTTGGCTGAAGTATCCGACATAAAGATGCCTTTTGTTCTCATTTCCTCTCCATTACCATCCGTTAGGCAGGAAATGGCTCAAAGATATAATGGTCTTTTAGTTTCCCAATACCTGGATATACTTTTATTTGTCATATGAGGCTTCAAAAGTTTTTTCACAATTTTAATGACCTTTTAAAACTTCTACATTTAGATCACGCTCTTCTCAGATTCTCTAATCCTTTTCTCACGTGAAACCAGGAGACAGCCATACATCAAAGACGTATACCCCGGGGGGCGTTTTCAAGCCATAGACCAAGACCGTGGCACATCTGAGAGTGCTGTGTCCTGTGCTGTCAATCCTGTATCCATCCCGGCCTTGCTTTGGTTTTGCTCACCACTTGGAGACCTAGGCTAGCCGTAAAGGCCATCCCTGCAAAGGCGTTTTTGTTTTCTTGCCTGTGGCCTTGTGCCCATCTGCATTTCTCTTCACTTGGAACTGGCCTGCACCCTAAGGGTGTCACCAATACTGCCAGAAAGTGCTTCCACTCTCTACTTAGAACCCCCCTTTAAGGACCTGCAGTTTTAGCCTTCAGTTCTGGGTACTTCAAGGTCACCTGGGGCCATCCTGCCTACCCCCCCTGTCCTATTCTGTTTCATTCTGCAGAGGGGATCCCCTTTTACATTGACTTACTTATTGAATCTCCTTTGCCCAAGGCACCTGTGAAAACCTGTGAAGCTGGGGCACTTCAAGAAATCTGAGACATCTGCCTGACGTAACACCGCAGGAGTGCATCACCAACTCCAAATCCACCAGTTTTTACTGCATCAGTGAATGACACCTGATGTAAAACCCCCCTGGTCACAACTCTTCTCACCACATTGCTATGACGACGAGTGATATAGAGATTGTCTCCTGGAATATTTGGAGCATGAATAACAACAGGGTTAAGAGGTCCCTTATCAAAGCATCCTTTACTGAGGTAGCGGAGTATGTCATTTGTTTGCAGGAGATGCTCCTGGAGGGCGACTAGCTGTTTTGGCTCAAAAAAATATTTTAAAAAATCATGGATGGGTTGGGCATACCAATGTGTTCTCCTCCAATGCCAGAAGAGTGCCAGGGGGCCTCATTAATTCTTGCCAGTTTATACGCCCTTCCGCCCTTCAGGGATTTCATGCTAAAGCACACAGTGGTCCCGGTCCTGTGGCTGGGAGACTTCAACACCGTGTCAGATAGATCCCTAGACACGAAGCTGGCAGTGGGGCGGACGCCTCCCTCCCCCCTATCCTAATGCTGTCTGTGCTCTGGCTGGGAGCTTGGGGTTGGATGATGTGTGGCGCTCCAGTCTGGAGACGTACTTGTGCTTCTTGCCTTGCCCCACAACTCTAGGTCCCGCATTGATATGTGCTTGGATGATCTCTTCTTCTCCCTTCTTTTCCTTAGTGCTGCATCTTACCTTTCCCACTCAGTTTCTGACCCTGCCCCACTGTTTGTACAGGTTCAATCTAATCAATTCTCCCACTTACATCTTCAGGACTTCTCCCAAACTGCACCAATTCTCTGGAATGCCCTACCATGGACTATCAAACCAATACCCAACCAACACCCCCAACTCCATGGAACTTCAACTTTTTCCACTAACCTACTTTTTGAATCCCTCCCCAATATTTAATCCTGCAAGCACTACACACCAATTTACAGGCTACTTTGAAGATTTATGCACTTTGGTCCCAGTATACAAGATGTGGGCTGGTGAAAAGAATTAATTATACACGCTCTGATACCTTCTGAATCTCCCATTGCTCCTCATAGATTGTAAGCTCCTTTGAACATTCCTATACTTTCATATGAGGTTATTAATGTCTTGCTCTGGACTGCGCTGCAGAATATGAGGGCACTATAGAAATAAAGATTTATACCAGACCAGGAATATGAGAACTTGTTGCCCTTTAAGTGTGTTATCTTGCACTTATACCATGACGCCAGGGTGCACCCGCCCGTCCTCAAAACCACAAAATAAATCAGGCAGAATGTAATGTGTGACAAGGATTGAAAATACATGTATTCATCACAGGTCACTGCCATAAAAGAAAAGGAACCCCCACCCTGGAGTCAGACTTTCTCAAACCCTTTGTATCTCCTAAGTAATAAAGACATAAGACACGTGTGGATAAAAGCACAAGGTTTAATCTAATGCCCAATAATCCCACAGAGATGTGAAGGACCTCAAGTGAGTTGAAAGCACAGGGGTGTATACTACAGACACAAGATGAAGGGCCCTTTTCATGTCAGCGCTGAGGACATGTAAGGCTGCAGACATGACCGGGCTTGTGGCAATCTCAGAAGATCGACAATTAAAAGTTTTTATGGGTCGCATGTGGTTGGCTTTCTGTGCTGGATTAGTAACCAGAAGAGGTGCATCGGAGGTAATGTGACTAAACTTTATTGCCACAAAGAGCAACGACAGACAACTTTGTGGTTAGAAGTAGTATCTATACGACTATGCAATTACATCAAGTACACACATGGATGGACTCGCTGCAGGAAGTCTATGAATGATCCTGGGGTGACCTATAGAGGTTGTGCTAAACCTGCAATTACTTCTCTGCTTCACGGACACGTGTTATGTCACCGGTAGGTATTTGTGTTGAGGTCACCTGAGGCTTGTAATTGGGGCAGGTCAAAGCCGATCCCAAATAAGACACCCAATGTCTAGCATGTCCCCTCTGAGGCCTGTGATCAGAACAGGTCACAGCCGATTCCAAAAAGAGGACGGCACACATGTATTATGTGCCCAGGTCATCACTGAAGCCTGTGATCAGAGCAGGTCGAAGCTGATCCACAACAGGACATTACACATGTAGTATGTGACAAGGTCACCTCTGAGGCCGGTTACCGCTTTACCCAGATAGGACGTCGCACACCTAGTATCTGTTTAGGTCACTTCTAAGGCCGGTGATTGGGGCAGGTTACCACTTTACCCAGAAGGGACGTCACACGCCTAGTATATGTCTAGGTCACCTCTGAGGCCGGTGATGGCAGCATGTCAATGCTAAAGCCAAACAGGATGCCACATGTGCCGTTTTCCTGCGTCTGATGCTGGTCCCCAATAAAGTCAAACAAGATGTCATTGCCCTTTCCTAATACACCACAACCATAATGTACAATGCATCTCATAACTTAATAGGCTGTATGAATCCCAAGAGGGATGTTAGCAGTCTGCCAAATCTCGTTTAGTATGGATGAAATTCTAAAAATTTAGTTACTTTCATAGGGGGACATTTATCATAGCCGGCGTTTGAGAAGGCCCCATCCACCTGCTGTGACCGATACATCAAGTGGCTTAGCCGCTTGATCCGCCTGATCTGTCGGATGGCTGTGGCACCAGGCTGGACCCGGCGTAGTTTTGTGTAAAGATCTGCAAATATTCAGAAGTGGATGGTATATGACCTTAGTGAGTGTGCCAGCACGGGATAGGAACGCCCGATGCTTGTCCTCAATGCTGACGCTCCCTCCGCGCCTACATGGTGTGGAAGTAGCTTAGTCGCAAGAATAATCACAAATTCTTGCAGAAAACTGGCGAAGAAGTGCTAAATCACCACCATAGTCTACAGGATCAACTGTAGTTTTTAACTGTGGTTTTAGCACATGAAAAGCTGGAGATGTAAGGCTACATTCACACGACCGTAGGGAGGTGTATATATGCACCCAATAGGCCGGCAATGGGTGCACGGAACGATACAGTGCAGCACCGTACACAGGAAAAAGATAGGACATGGTCATGTATCGTTATGGAGAGGGGAGGGGTCACTAGAGGGGTGGCATTAGAGGGGTGGTCCACTTTCAGCAAAATTAGATTCTTTGTATAATGAAAAGTTTTAAAATTTTCTAGTTGGTTTAGGTTTTCTAGTGGTCACATGGGGGTCACTCTATAGAAGGGCAATACCATGGCTGGAACTATAATAAATAATCTGACGGCAAGATATTACCAGTTGAATTTGTATGCTTATGAGGCAGTTGGTGCACTGAGGACATGTCCTCCGCACCCGGTGCACTGCTATTCCAATCTAAATCACTTCCTCTTTTCCATCAGTGTCCCCCAAATATTCTCACAGGACAAATCTCCTGTTTTTCTGATGAAGAGGGTAGTATCCCAAGCAGGAATAGCAGTGCTCCTGGTGGCAAGGTGAGGTCTTGGGTGCTCCATCTGCCTCATTAGCATACAGGTTCAAAGATTTCTCAAAAATGGACAGAAATACTAGGGATAAAAAGTAAATAAAAGGGATTTTTGAAATCAAAGAGCATACTGTATCCCTACAACATGCAGCCTGCAGATTATAATCCTTTTAACCCATTTGAATTGGTCATCTGTTGTTATAGCCCGTCCAAGCTAAGGAACTAATTCATTCAACAATATGCCGAACCGTGCATCAGTAATTCATCAAAACGATTTTTGACCTTGTTTTCTGACCCATGGAGTAGTTGTTTCAATTATCTTCGCTGAAAGCTTTTCCTCAATCACCCCATTCTTTGTACATGGGACAATGTTACACAGGAGAACACTAGATGATTGGCACTTTTTGAAATGGTCTCCCCAATTCGTAAAGCACCAATGCCTATTACCGTGCCATCTTCAATTCCCTAAATGTTCCCAATTTAACGCTAAATGGTCATCCAAAACAGTTCTCACTTTAGGTTAGGCCCCATTCTCACAACCGTCGTGGGGATGGCTATGGCGGCAGTGTGGTTTACACCCGTGCAGCGCTGTTTCCTACGGAGAGAGGAGGGGTGAGCAGTGCTTACCCCTCCTCCTCTCCAGTGCACCGCCATTTGCTCCCCCAGTTACGGGAATACAGTTTTAGGCTGCATTCACACTAACGTATAGGGGGCGTATATAATATAATATGCCCGACTATGGCGCTTGGGCTTGGTATGGTGAGCATGTGTGGCTGCAAAAATAGTACCGTACTGTTCCATGGCAGCAAAAAATAGAGCGCATTCTCTGTCTATGGGCGTAAGAACGGCAATGCAGCATTTTCTATGGAGAGGGGTGAGCAGTGCTACACCATGGCAGTACATGGGAATTTCACATGTATTACATGACCGTTAACACCAGCGATTGGTGCGAACACGGATTTTGGGGGTTTACTGGTGGGTGTCTGCTGCAATATGCATCAAACACTCATCTTGTATGGAGAGGGCCCAGCCACAATGTGATGTACTAATACGTCACATCTAGGTAAGGAGTTAAAGGGGTTTTCCCACCAAAGAAGTGATGAAATCCCCACAGATCACGAGTACAGGGGGTCCGACGTACCTCCATCTGACCCCTCGTCACTCCCTGAGATGAGTGGAACAGAGGGCTTCACATGTCCGTTCATCTCCAGTCATCTCTATGGAGCTGACAGAGATTGCCGAGCGCAAATTAAAATCTCACGAATTAAAGTCTAACATTTCAGGAAAATAAACTAAAAGAAAAAAATTGTTATGATATGTAAAGCTGTTCCATAGATATAGCATAACAGAACTGCATCAATATGACCTGGACATTCAAGTATCATTGACCCTTGGTCATGAAAAGGTTAAAGGGAACCTTTCAGCAATTGGCCCAATAAACCCCTACCAGAATATTGTCAAGCAGTGTAACACCTGCTAGTTTTCCTTTCCTTCATGGCCCAGTGCGGTGGAATAATCAAGAAAGTCTTCTTTAAAGTGAGATGTTAATCAGTTCTATAAAGTCAAGGAGGAGGAGAACTCAATGTCGAGGTGGGGAACTCAGAATGCCTCCTCCTCCGTCATAGAAATCACAGAGATCTGGTTAGTGATGTCTCTGGACCCAGGATCATCATTTACAGTGAAGAGGCTTTCTGAAGAAGAGAGAGCATGACTTCAGTGTTAAAATCTCCGCCTCCTTGACTTTATACAACCAATTTACATCTCACTTCAAAGTTGATTTTCTGGATGATGCCACCGCACTGGGTCATGAATGAAACATGAAATGGAACCTGCTGAGCGGCTAGACAACATACTGCTAGTGGTTTATTAGTTCAATTTCTGCTGACAGGTTCCCATTAAAGCCTTTTCCGTCCATTGCATTAAGGTTTTGAAGGCTGAGTAGAGCCCATATTATAAATGACAACACTTACCTTAACTTCAAAGGCCTTCAGATCTGCTCCATATATATTGATTGTTTCTGGAAAATTCTCTTGTGAGTTGTAGTAGGGGATGTGACGGTAGAAGACTAACCTGTCAAATTTAGTTTAAAAAAAAAAATAAAAATTAGGAAAGAAAACCAAAACATTTTCATATACACTCACCGGCCACTTTATTAGGTACACCTGTCCAACTGCTCGTTAACACTTAATTTCTAATCAGCCAATCACATGGCGGCAACTCAGTGCATTTAGGCATGTAGACATGGTCAAGACAATCTCCTGCAGTTCAAACTGAGCATCAGTATGGGGAAGAAAGGTGATTTGAGTGCCTTTGAACGTGGCATGGTTGTTGGTGCCAGAAGGGCTGGTCTGAGTATTTCAGAAACTGCTGATCTACTGGGATTTTCACGCACAACCATCTCTAGGATTTACAGAGAATGGTCCGAAAAAGAAAAAACATCCAGTGAGCGGCAGTTCTGTGGGCGGAAATGCCTTGTTGATGCCAGAGGTCACAGGAGAATGGGCAGACTGGTTCGAGCTGATAGAAAGGCAACAGTGACTCAAATCGCCACCCGTTACAACCAAGGTAGACAGAAGAGCATCTCTGAACACACAGTACGTCGAACTTTGAGGCAGATGGGCTACAGCAGCAGAAGACCACACCGGGTGGCACTTCTTTCAGCTAAGAACAGGAAACTAAGGCTACAATTTGCACAAGCTCATCGAAATTGGACAGTAGAAGATTGGAAAAACGTTGCCTGGTCTGATGAGTCTCAATTTCTGCTGCAACATTCGGATGGTAGGGTCAGAATTTGGCGTCAACAACATAAAAGCATGGATCCATCCTACCTTGTATCAACGGTTCAGGCTGGTGATGGTGGTAACATGGTGTGGGGAATATTTTCTTGCCACTCTTTGTGCCCCTTGGTACCAATTGAGCATCGTTGCAACGCCACAGCCTACCTGAGTATTGTTGCTGACCATGTCCATCCCTTTATGACCACAATGTACCCAACATCTGATGGCTACTTTCAGCAGGATAATGCGCCATGTCATAAAGCTGGAATCCTCTCAGACTGGTTTCTTGAACATGACAATGAGTTGACTGTACTCAAATGGCCTCCACAGTCACCAGATCTCAATCCAATAGAGCATCTTTGGGATGTGGTGGAACGGGAGATTCGCATCATGGATGTGCAGCCGACAAATCTGCAGCAACTGTGTGATGCCATCATGTCAATATGGACCAAAATCTCTGAGGAATGCGTCCAGCACCTTGTTGAATCTATGCCACGAAGAATTGATGCAGTTTTGAAGGCAAAAGGGGGTCCAACCCATTACTAGCATCGTGTACCGTACCTAATAAAGTGGCCGGTGAGTGTATATCTTCTATCTATCCATCACCTGTCATCTATCTATCCTTCTATGTATCTATCACCTGTCATCTATCTATCTATCTATCTATCTGTCTGTCTCATATATATCTTCTATCTATCCATCACCTGTCATCTATCTATCTATCAATCCATCCATCCATCCATCCAGTGAATTAGTTGCAATTCCTTACAAAATACACAGAAAGAGATGCAATTAACGGCCCCAAAGTAACATACAAAAACACAAAAGTTTATTAGTGCAATCAGTGCATTCAAGTAGAGCAAAACAATGTATTCTCACAGCATCATTGTCGGTCAGGTGGACAGTAAAGTTTAAATATGTCGGAGGTCTAGAAAAATGCAGGGACAGCAAACTCCATGCATATCCTCACTTCGAAGTCACTTTGGAGTGACGATACACGTCGGGTTTGCCTCCCCTACACCCACCTAGACTTCCACCATGCATGTCAGTCTGACCGACCATGAAGCTGTGAGAATACATAGGTGCACATTTACTAAGAACAGTGCAGTGTCCTGTGTAGTGTGCAGGGCCCGCCAGATTCAGGATTTTTGGCGCACGTTCTTCATGAATCTGGTGCCCCCTGCACTGCCCCGACAGAGTGCAGTTTTGCACTTTTAACATGGGGCGTGTCACACATTTCTATTGGATTTTGCATGTTAAATCTGGCGCACGGTCTGACTGAGCTCCGGAATGCCCCCTAATTTGTCATGTATTTTCTTATTCAAGTATATATTGACAATGATTAAAATGAGAGGAACCAGTGTCATGGCTTTGGTAGGTGTCACACAGCACCAATAGCAGATTCCTGCTGTGCTGGGGATCAGTAAATGCAGGGACTATTTGAGCACAGCAGGTGGAAGGAGACTCTGAAGGCTGAGCGCTAGGCCCCTCCCACATCTGCTTCTGTGTGGAGCAGAATAGAGGCTGAACAAGCATCATAATAACAAATAGAAAGGTATTTTTACTTCCAGGTAACCATTACAAATAGATTTTTGAAATATATTAACCTCTTTGACAGCTTTTTGTAGTAAATAGTTTTGTGGCATAATCCCTTTACCAGGCCGTATATTGTGTGTGCTTTCTGTGTATGTATATAACTTTATAAGAGTAATTATAACATAGTACTTATTATAATATAGTACACTATATAAATGTACTTATAGATATTCCAGATGTTCTGTATTTTACCATATACGCATAACTAAGTGTCTGCAGGGAGTGTGTATATACTTGTATATTTATCCCATTCACACGTGGATCTGTGTACTGCATGTGTATTGGAGGAATAGATATATAGATGCTATTGTGTCTCTATATGTACATGAATATGGTCAGGTACTGGATGTGACTCCTGCTTCAGGATATATCCAGGAGCTGCAGTAGTGTAAGAATATATCGTATATACATACACATTACTGGGTGTCCAGGAGGGGGCAGGAAAGGAGGTTTGTGTGTAGTTCTGTTCTCTATTTATTTTGTATAGTATTTTATGTAATTACTTTGTCACATGTATGTTGTTAGTAAAGTCTTTTTTGTATATAAGTATCTGCGAGGGTTGTATGTTATTCCTGTGATATATGAAGGACTGGAGTGGGTGCTTATGGTAAATAGCACAGACTAAGGTAAGGGGCTGGACAGAACCACTGAAGCCTATAGGAACTGAGGAAAAATCAAGTCCAACTGCTCGTTAACACTTAATTTCTAATCAGCCAATCACATGGTGGCAACTCAGTGCATTTAGGCATGTAGACATGGTCAAGACAATCTCCTGCAGTTCAAACCGAGCATCAGTGTGGGGAAGAAAGGTGATTTGAGTGCCTTTGTACGTGGCATGGTTGTTGGTGCCAGAAGGGCTGGTCTGAGTATTTCAGAAACTGCTGATCTACTGGGATTTTCACACACAACCATCTCTAGGGTTTACAGAGAATGGTCCGAAAAAGAAAAAACATCCAGTGAGCGGCAGTTCTGTGGGCGGAAATGCCTTGTTGAGGTCAGGGGAGAATGGGCAGAATGGGCAGACTGGTTCGAGCTGACAGAAAGGCAACAGTGACTCAAATCGCCACCCGTTACAACCAAGGTAGGCAGAAGAGCATCTCTGAACGCACAGTACGTCGAACTTTGAGGCAGATGGGCTACAGCAGCAGAAGACCACACCGGGTGCCACTCCTTTCAGCTAAGAACAGGAAACTGAGGCTACAATTTGCACAAGCTCATCGAAATTGGACAGTAGAAGATTGGAAAAACGTTGCCTGGTCTGATGAGTCTCGATTTCTGCTGCGACATTCGGATGGTAGGGTCAGAATTTGGTGTCAACAACACGAAAGCATGGATCCATCCTGCCTTGTATCAACGGTTCAGGCTGGTGGTGGTGGTGTCATGGTGTGGGGAATATTTTCTTAGCACTCTTTGGGCCCCTTGGTACAACGCCACAGCCTACCTGAGTATTGTTGCTGACCATGTCCATCCCTTTATGAGCACAATGTACCCTGTAACATCTGATGGCTACTTTCAGCAGGATAATGCGCCATGTCATAAAGCTGGAATCATCTCAGACTGGTTTCATGAACATGACAATGAGGTCACTGTACTCAAATGGCCTCCACAGTCACCAGATCTCAATCCAATAGAGAATCTTTGGGATGTGGTGGAACGGGAGATTCGCATCATGGATGTGCAGCCGACAAATCTGCGGCAACTGTATGATGCCATCATGTCAATATGGACCAAAATCTCTGAGGAGCTTCCAGCACCTTGTTGAATCTATGCCATGAAGAATTGAGGCAGTTCTGAAGGCAAAAGGGGGTCCAACCCGTTACTAGCATGGTGTGCCTAATAAAGTGGCTGGTGAGTGTATATCATGCTAAGCAGATGGCTACTAGGTTTATGCTAAAGATTTTGCTTGTTATTCTGAATTTTGAAAAACCACTTTAAGTCCCCCCCCCCAAAGTTTCTGATTGCTGCCTTTTAGCCATATAAGCTCACACATATCCGTAGCCATACCCGCTCAAAGACTGCGAGCCAAGCCATGGACACACACGTTTAGTCCGGCATTAAGGATAGAATTTAAAAAGGGATATTTTTGCTGTAATTTTATTTTAAAATTTGGTCATCTTTACACTATTTTTGCACTTCTGCTGGTCAAAAATCCATAAATATTCTACATGTAAAGAATTAAAAAGTATCTGCTCTGTTGTCTATCTTAAAGCGATCCTATCAGCAGGAATGTCATTTTTAGCAGGTGACAGGTTCCAAAAGCATATGCTGCACTGGGGGGCACTGGCAGCAGCCTGTATGTCTGGGTCTCAGTCTCCTCTTATACACACTCATGCAGCTCCCTCCCCACGTCCTGTCATGTATATTGAGCATTCAGGGGGGATAGTATAGAAGAGAGAAAGAATGAATGAGGAGACTGGTACATGGGCTGCTGCCCTTGCTGGGTCTCACCACATGCAGCTGGGAGGAGCCAGGTAATGTGAAATAAAGTTTTATAAAGCACCAAAATGATTCAGGATGCTACCAAAAGCATATTTAAAATCAGCATAGCATAGGCTATTGGAACCAGTCACCAGTACTGGGTAGTGGGCGACTTCCCTACTACTAGCATGGCTGTCACTCCCCTATCACATGATGAGTGATCCTCTAACTTTCTGGATACTGTGAAGTTTGCTTTAATCTGCAGCAACCTTATAGACATAAGTGATGTCATTGCGTGTGGAAAACTTAAATGGGGAAGGGAGGCATCATAGTGTTACTAAACAGGACAGAATAGCCTATTATAGAATACAAGAGGCATCGCCCTTCCCATCAGAAATCAGGTTTGCCTCTTACCTCAGAAGGTCAGACAATGTGACTGATGCCCTAACCCACAGCAATGAGAGGTAGCAGAACGCCAGGGTCATCGGCATGTTCAATTTTCTCTCCCAGGGTTTCTTTTTCTGTATATAAGCAGCTCCATCTACAGACCCTGACCGGACAGAAGTCATACTTTCCACATCTAAAAACCAATTAAAAATATAAATAAAATACAGTGTAGAATTCAGAGGTCTCTAATACAGAAACAAATAGTGCAATATTGACATTCTGAAGGAGCCAATCTGTTGGAGGAATAAAGTGCTTCCCCATAAACAAGCAATAGTTACAAACATTTAAACCGTGGCACCTAAACACAGATCTGGTGTCATTTTATAGAGAAATTTCTTTAAATTTAACACAAGGATTATTATAGATCCGTAGATATTGATTTTTAAGTTATAGTCAGGTGTGAGATTTTCATATAGAGCTTCCACTCCGGAGCTGTAGATATCAACCCTTGTGCTGTATTAAAAGGGAGATTGTCCGCTTTAAAATGACAACAGAACTAGGATTTTTAGGTGCCAAGATACTGGAGTTGCTGCTGCTGGCATAGCAAAAAAAAAAGGGCAAGGAGGAAGCTGGGAAGGAGGAAGAAGGGAGCTGACAGAACCAATAGTTATTAGCAACTTGGGCTCTTGTAAGGAAAGTGCCATTGCTGGACATAAGAAATTGGGGCCCATGTTTCTAAAGGCAAACTAGTCACAAGAAATTCACCATGAAATCCTGGGTTCGGAGAGTCATGATGATGTTCCTCACAATGATGATGCAATTAAAAATTTGTATAAAATGTAGATTTTCTTTGTTCAAGAATAAAGGTGGAAATTTATTTATGGGGAAATAAGGCATTTACCTCGATCTCGTACTGGTGTTGATTTCATATTAACCTAACAACTAAACAAACCTCTACTGATATGTGCAGGTAATTGGGACTACAAAAGAAGAAAACTGGATACGTACCGGACACATCTGTGTGTTCTCCTGTGGAGGGGAGGCCCAGGCTGCTCTGGGAACGCTGTTCGAAATCGGAATCCACGGTGATATCTGTAGGACAAATCTCAGAATCCGTGTCGAGTTCTGAGGAGGCTACGCTGCTGTCATAGGCCTAGGACATATACAAGGATCAATACTAGGCAGACAAGGAGACTTCCCTCTATATACAGCAGTTCAGCTCTGTACATACCAAGACCAGCCGCTGTCCATCCCTCATGGGTCTTCTGCAGTATGCCTGTGCCGTCCGCTGAAGGTATTTTCTCCAAAGAACACACATAACTTCTTCCTATTGTACATATAATCACATTAATACAGGTGGGACGCTATATACGATCAGCTCAGCTCCTACTGCTCTATAACATCCTGTCTGCAGGAGGGACACTATATACAATCTGCTCAGCTCCTCCTGCACTATAACATGCTATATGCAGAAAGTATGCTATGTACAATCTGCTCAGCTCCTCCTGCTCTATAACATGCTATATGCAGATAGGACACTATGTATAAACTGCTCAACTTGCAAAACCCATTCAAAGACATGCTTTATGATGCTTTGGTAAGCTTGTTTTTTGCAAGACTAATGTGTAATTTTATGGCATCATTTAGTAGTTCATATATTGGAGCTCACTTATAAACTGTCTGAGAAAGTGAATATTATTTTACTTTTGTATATTCTGGGGTTAAGAATAAACAAAAAAAAAAAAAAAAAAAAAACTGTCCAAATACTAGAAAATGATTTATTATCTGCCAGAATTTGGCCATATTGTTGTTTACCGCACACAGTAGCCACAATATTAGTAAGGATCATGTCTAGATGTGAGGTCGTACGTACCTTAATTCCAGAACCGATTCCCAAAGCTTCAAGGGCTTCAGCTTGCTTGAGCAGAATGAACTGAAATCCTTCACAGATGTACCACTCCCAACCCCACTCTGCAAAGGAACAAACAACATATGGAGACATACCGGGTTTTTTTCGGACTATAAGACGCTTCTTACTATAGGACGCACCCCAGATTTAGGCTTCCAAAAAAAGGAAAAATATATTTTACACCAATTAATATTGCACCTAACCTGCAAACACAGCTCTGCATCATCCATACAGTTACACACACACCTCTGCATCATCCATACAGTTACACAGACAACTCAGCTATACACACAGAGCCCCCACACACACTTCCCCCCCTTTCCCTATTTCCCTCTTCCCTTTGTTCTTACCCTGTCCCAGGGAAGCATGTCCCCATTCTCATCAGTATGTGGTGATGTTAGAAGCATGTGATCAGTCACATGATTCTGACATCACTGTAGGTCCTGTAGGACACCCAGGAGAAGGGAGAGCAGTGCGGAGGCTCCTCTGTGGGAGATCGGTTGCAGCTCTGTATCAGGGCATCATCTGATCTCCATTACAGTGGTCAGGAGGGTCTGGCAATGCTGGATACTCCTGACCTTCAGACTATAAGACTCAGGTACTTTTTAACAAGATTTTTTCTTGCTAAAAAGTGCATCTCACAGTTCAAAAAATACAGTATACAAAATATCAACAAATTTTTAGTTTACAACACATTACTGCATACCTAAACATGCATGATATTTTCTGTCTGATAAACCTATCTCCTGAAAATACATTGACATTTTTTAAGTAATGACAGAAGATTCCTGGAAAACCTCTTGAAGAAATGAAAAACATATAGAAATATTCCCTTTAAATTAGCATACTGGGCAATATTAAGCATATGTTTAGCCAAGTCACCCCCATGACCCACAAAAAAAAAATAAATCAATTTGTATCCCCAAAGTAGGAAATAAATGTGCGTAACCAAATGGTCCCCTAGCAATCACAGGATTTGGGGTCCAGTATCCATACTTGTATGTATTCAGTGTCTTTTTGGAAGCCTTCCTTCACTCCATTAAATAGAACCTGTCAGCAGAAGCCACTGTCAGCATGTTGTAAAGCAGAGTACCACCAGTTCACGTTTCTTCACATAGCCCAGAGTGGTGACATCATCCAGAAAATGAGAGGCAGAGAGATTAGTGCTGAAGTCAAGCTCTCCTCACAACAGAATTTCCTGCCCGCTGTGAGGGACATCATTTGCCAGACTCCAGGAGACCATGTTAGTGATATCTTTTGATGCAGAGCAATCAATTACAAGAGAGAAGAGTTTTCTGAGGAGGGAGAGCTGGACTTAAGTGCTATACTCTCCACCTCCATTGCCTCATACAACGAATTTACAACTCACTTCAAAGTGCTTTTTTTTCTGGATGATGATCACGTGCTTGACTATGAAAAAAAATGGGATCTTGAAGAGGTTAAGATGCTATACAACAAACTGGTAGTGGTTTATAAGTTCAATTTCTACTGACGGGTTACTTTTAACAAAGTGGTCAAAAACTGTGTGTACTTTTGAGTTTCACTTTGTTTGTACCTTTATGTTTTGCTTTCCTTAATCCTCGGTTAATAGACTGGGCTCTTGCATTTTTATTGTATACTTCTGTTTCCTCCAACTCCAGAGTTTTCTGCAACAAATACACAAGAATCAGTCCAAGAAGCCGCACATCCGTCTGCATGCTGTGCAGAATTCAGTTACGTACAATTACGGAAACATAATTTTCTAGATGTACTGTTTTATGACATGTTTGACATACGGAAGACAGAGAGTCTTGCCATGCTGGTGTATGGTCCACTATGTTATTCTATACAGAAGCATCCAGTATGCACTCTTCTACAGGCAATGTACCATATCCCTGTGTTCTCCTATACAAAGGGCCACATTCTCCTAAACCTTAGAGAGAAGGCTAAAATACAGTCTGAACAGAGCCTAAAAGAGCCTGTACTATTGTATTACCCCTTAAATGTAACGAAAAACCTGTGCTTTGATACTTAAAGTGTGTTTCAAAGGGTTTTATAGCTGAAGACGTACACAGATGATAGGTCATCAATATCAGCTATCACAGCTCCATTATTTCACCTAGCGGCCGGGCTTGGTAGCTGCAATTCAGATTCAACGCAGCAACAGAGGACCGTCACTGATCTGATACGAATGACCTACCTCTACAGGTCAATCATTAACATGAAGAAGCTACTTCAACACCTTTACATCCAGTCTCTTAAGTTATAAAAGTTTCTGTTAGTTGCCAAGGTCCCTGAATGTGTACTCATACGAAGTAATACAACTACTGCGGCAGCCATGATGTTGTAACATCAAAGAACCTCTTATAAAACTCTTTGGGTCATATTATTACATTGTGACCAGTCTCTGGTTATGTTTAGGCTAAGCAAGAATCTAGTTAAAGTAGAAATAACTTGCTGGGTCAATGTAAAATATATCCAGGTTGTGCTATATGTACCTCTATGACAGTGTGGCAGCTTTTGCAGTAGTATTGGCCTTCATCGCTGATACCCCAATGAACCTCTGCACACTGGGGGCATGGAGTCTTATAAGATTTCTAACAAAAGAAAAAAGTCAGGACATGTTGTAATTATAAAGCACTGATCACTAGTCAAGAGGCATCAGAAATCAAAACAATGCAGACAATCTTCAGATCTGTGCTGGAGACACGGTTGCAGTAGGCTATATTCACACCGAACTTAGGGTGACACAGGAGACCGCCAGCTTTGATAATAGCCCAGGAGTCTAATGGCCACTCTGGAAATGGCCCAGTAGTCTCAAGCCTGCTCTGGGGATAGCCTCATCGTTCCATGGCCCCTTAAAGGATGGCTCAGGAGTCTCACGTCCCTCTCTGCAGGAGGCCCAGGAGTCACAAGAGTTAACCATTGGGGTGGGCCAGAAGTTCCTGGATAGATGTCTATCATTCTGTATTGCCATATACATCTACATATGTAGAGTGTAAATGTTTACTGTTTATATTGGTGTATAAAAATGTATACTGTAATATATAGAACAGATACTAGCTGGGCTGCTCATTTCTGCTGAGATGTGAAAAGGGAGAGGATCAGAAAGGTAAGTCAGCAAGAAAGGAGGGAGAGGAGCAGACAGGCAAGACACCAGAGCCGAGTCTCATGGCTATCTCTGTGGGTGGCCTAGGAGTCTCGCTGCTGCTCTGGGGATAGACCAGGAGTCTCAAAGCCATCTCTGTGGTTGTCTTGGAGTCCCGTGACTTCCTCAGGGGGTGCACAGGGGTCTCGCAGCCCAAGCTGGGAGACGCTCAAGGCCCATGCTGCTGGTGGCCCCATAGTCTCACAGGCACCTCTGGTAGTGGCCTTTTACGCTCAATTCATGCCAGGGTGTGGGCCAGGAGCCTCACCGCCCACATTGAGGGTAGACTCACATCAACACGGCCAGCTCAGACAGTGGCCCAGTAGTCTCATGGCCCACTCCGATTGTGGCCTAGAAGTCCAACGGCTTCCAACTTTGGGGTGGCACTGATGCCCCACTTTGTGGGTGGCCTCAGAGGTCCTTCGACCCCCTCAAAGGGCTCGCGTCCCAAACTTGGGGTGACTATGGAGTCAGACAGCTTTGGGAGTGGCCAGGCGCACTCTGTGGTTGGCCTTAGAGTCTTATTGTCCGCTCTGAGGGTAGCCTACAAGTCTCACAACCCTTTAGGCCAGAAGAGTCCTGGTCTACCTCCCGTGGGGGTCGCAGGATTCCAAGAGCAAGTCTTGAGACTCCTGGTCCCTCCCCTAAAGGTGGCCTTGAATTCCCATGACCCCCCTCAGAGGGTGCTCGACGGGAAGGAACTATGAGGCTTGTGGCCCACTCTGGGGGTGGCCAAGGAGTCTCAAGGCCACCCAGGGGGTGGAGCAGGAGTTTTCTGGCCCAGGAGTCTTTACGGCCCACTTTGTATATGCGGTTTTCTTTTTAAACGTTCAGCACGTAAGTCAGGAAAGATCTGAGCATGTACTCCGAACATATCTATAAATATATATGGGTAGAGAAGTCCATAGACTATGGGGGACGGATGCAACAATAATGGATGCATCCTAGGCCTCCTGGACAGTGGGGCCTAACGGAACACTGGGGAAACACCCTAAACATTAGCAGCAGCCAATCAGCTGCTGATGTTCACTACATTTCCCGCTTTCAAGGGGCCCCTATAGGGCAGTGATGGCTAACCTATGGCACTGGTGCCGGAGGTGGCACTCAGAGCCCTTTCTGTGGGCACTCAGGCCATCACCAGAGATGACTCCAGGTATCTTCCTGCAGTCCCAAACAGCCCAGGACTTGCTGTGCACAGAGGTATATTAAAGTGACAGCTCGACCTGGGACTATTTTCTGCTTTGTGTCCTCAGGGGGCTGGTATCAATGAAAACAGTGACAGAGAAGGGAGTATAAATCACAAATTACATTTCTGTGTTGACACTTTGCGATAAATAAGCGGGTCTTTGTTGTAGTTTGGGCACTCGGTCTCTAAAAGGTTCGCCATCACTGCTATAGGCCATTGCACTCCACCATATGATTAGGCTGCTGCACCTAACCCACGCTGAAACCCAGAAGAAAACCTGTATGAAATATGATACTGATGGTTGAATCTCCAGTTCATGTCAATTTTCTTTTGTATATATTAAGACTTTAAAAATAAGATCAGATATCCAAAATCTTATCGAAAACGTGATAATGTAACCCAAACCCATACAGAAAGTCTGCTACATTTTATGGACTGTAAGCAGAGACTCTTATACTCATGGCCCCCATCGCGACCATAAAATGGAGAGAAATTTTTCTTTGCAAAGACAGGGAGGGGCTTTGTGTGACAATCCAAAAAAATTAGAAAAAAAAACAAGATGAAAATGTAGCAGAAATCAAAGCTGAGTAATACTGCTAGAGCGCAGCTCATGATAATATCAGGCATATAATGGAGTGTGCAGTGTCCATAACGCTCTGCCAAGAGAAATAAAAATTATGCAGCGGTAACATTGATGTAAAAAAACACTGAAGATAACATCACTGTAAGTATACAGTACACACAATGCTTCAGCAACCCAGACGCTCACAGAATTACCTGTCCCATACATGCCGCTCTATTCTTTTATTGGCGTCACTTGTTGTTAGTAGCAGCAGGACTGTGAAAAATTATTAGTGCTGGAAAACAACATTGCAGCAGTGTGAGGACAAGCCCCTGGTGCACTTGGAGAAGTGATAAACCTGGATAATAAATGCATTTTTACAGTCCTGCCCTTAGCCTGTATTCACGTTGCATTTATGCCACATGTTGTAAAGATGTCGCTACAATGTATAGATAGGATGTATGCTGATAAAGTGCCAGGTGAATTCTGAAGGGAGAAGTGAAAATAAGCAACAGCCAATCTGCAGCCATTGTTAGGGGTGCTTACACAGTGATGTCAATGTCCTCATATGAACAATAACATGACTGGGAAACTCCAGCTTTATCTTGCATATGGTGACCCCCTGCACAGGGTCACCCCCTGCCCCCACAGCATGCCCGCACTGCGCCCCCGCACAGGGTCTGCCCCTGTGCCCTTACAACCCGGCACAGGGACACCGCCCCACCCCCCTAACCCACCCCCGCCCCCACAGGGACACCTGCCGCACCGGTTGTGCCAAGCCCAACCCCGCAGCAGACTCTTCCGCACAGGACACCCTGCGCACCCGCACAGGGAACTAACCCTGCGGCTCCCCCGCACAGGGACACCCTCCGCCCCGCGATACCCCACAGGCACCTCTCGCCACGAGGGACACCCTCGCCGCCACGGCCACCTCGCCCGACAGGGGCACTTCCCCCGACGCACAGGACACCCTTCGGCCCCTGCGTACACGGACACATGGCACCCGCACGACACCTGAGCCCGCCCACCCGCAGGGGAACACGCCCCTGACGCTCCCCGACAGGACACCTCGCCCGCCCCCCGCACAGGGACAACCCTCGGCCGACTCCCCCGCACAGGGAACATCCCCGCGCTTCCCCCCCCGCACAGGGGACACCCTGCGCCCCTGCGCTCCACCGCACAGGCGACACCTCGACACTGCGCTCCCCCGCAGGGACATCCTCGCCCCTGCGCTCCCCCGCACAGGGACACCCTCCGCCCCTGCGCTCCCCCGCACAGGGACACCCTCCGCCCCCGCACAGGGACCTCGCGCCCCCCCGCACCAGGGAACCCTGCGCCCCCCCCAAGGGGACCACCTGCGCACACCCGACAGGGACACCCTTGCGCCCCCCGCACAGGGGGACACCCTGCGCCCCCCCCCGCACAGGGCGGAACACCTGCGCCCCCCCGCACAGGGACACCATGCGCCCCCCCGCACAGGGACACCTGCGCACCCCCAGCACAGGGACACCCTGCGCCCCCCCCGCACAGGGACACCTGCGCCCCCCGCACAGGGACCACCACGGCCCCCCCGCACAGGGACACGGCGCCCCCGCACAGGGCACCCTGAGCCACCCGCACAAGGGACACCACCTGCGGCCCACCCCAGCACCCCCCACGCACAGGGACACCCTGCGCCCCCCCCGGCACAGGGGACACCCTGGCCCCCCCCGGGACCCCTAGGGACACCGGCGCCCCCCCCGCACAGGGCCACCCCTGCGCCCCCCGCCACAGCACAGGGACACCCTGCGCCCCCACCGCACCAGGGACCCACCCTGCGCCCCCCCGCACACAGGGGACAACCCATGGCACCCCCCCCGCACAGGGACACCCTGCGCCCCCCCCCCGCAACAGGGACACCTGCGCCCCCCGCACGGGACACCAGCCCCCCCCCCGCACAGGGACACCCTGCGCCCCCCCGCACAGGGGGACACACCTGCGACCCCCAGCCGCACAAGGGACACCCTGCGCCCCCCGCACAGGGGAACACCTGCGCCCCCCCGCAGGGACATCCTGCGCCCCCCCCGCACAGGACACCCTGCGCCCCCCGCACAGGGACACCTGCGCCCCCCCGCACAGGGACACCCTCGCCCCGAACAGGGAACCCGCGCCCCCCCCGCACCAGGAACCCGCGACCACCCGCAAGGGGACACCCTGCGCCCCCCCGCACAGGGACACCTGCGCCCCCGCCGCACCAGGGAAACCCTGCGCCCACCCCGCCACAGGGACACCTGCGCCCCCCCGACAGGGGGACACCCTGCGCCCCCCCCCGCACAGGGACACCTGCGCCCCCCGCACAGGACACCCTGCGCCCACCGACAGGGACACCTGGCCCCCCGCACAGGGACACCCGCGCCCCCCAAAGGGACCCCTGCGCCCCCCCCCCCCCCACGGGACACCTCCCCCCCCGCACAGGGACAACCCTGCGCACCCCCGCACAGGGAAACCCTGGCCCCCCGCACAGGGACACCCTGCGCCCCCCGCACAGGGACCACCCTGCCGCCCCCGACAGGGACACCTGCGCCCCCACCGACAAGGGACACCTGCGCCCCCCGCAAGGGGACCCTGCGCCCCCCCCCGCACAGGGACACCCTGCGCCCCCCGCACAGGGACACCCTGCGCCCCCCGCACAGGGACACCCTGCGCCCCCCCCGCAACAGGGACCACCCTGCCGCCTCCCCCGCACAGGGGACACCCTGCGCCCCCCCGCACAGGGACACCTGCGCCCCCCCGCCCCCACGCACCAGGGGACACCCTGCCGCCCCCCCGCACAGGGAACCTGCGCCCCCCGCACAGGGACCCCCTGCGCCCCCGAACCGGGGACACCCTGCGCCCCCCGCACAGGGACACCCTGCGCCCCCGCCCGGCACTCGACCCGCACAGGGACACCCTGGCCCCCCGCACAGGGACACCTGCGCCCCCCACGCACGGGACAACTCGCCCCCACCCGCACAGGGACACCCTCGCCCCCCCCGCACAGGGAACCGCGCACCCCCCCACCGCCACAGGGGACACCCTGCGCGCCCCCCGCACAGGGACACCCTGCCCCCGAACAGGGACACCCTGCGCCCCCCCGCAAGGGACACCGCGCCCCCCAGAACAGGGACACCCTGCCCCCCGAACAGGGACCACCTGGCCCCCCGCAAAGGGACACCCTGCGCCCCCCGCACCAGGGACACCTGAGCCCCACGCGACCAGGGGACACCTGCGCCCCCCGGCACAGGGACACCCTCGCCACTGCGCTCCCCGCGCACAGGGACACCCCGCCAATGCGCCCCCGCACATGGACACCCTCCCGACCCTGACCGCTCCCCGCACAGGGACACCCTCCGCCCACGCGCCCCCGCCACAGCCTGCGCCCGACACACCCGCCAGGCCCCCCCGCACAGGGACACCCTGCGCCCCCGCACAGGGGACACCTGCGCACCCGCCAGGACACCTGCGCCCCCGCAAAGGGCACACCCGCGCCCCCCGCACCAGGGACACCTGCGCCCCGCACAGGGACACCCGCGGCGCCCCCGCACAGGCACCTCCGCCCCTGCGCCTAACCCGCATCAGGGACACTCCGCCCCTGGCCCCCCGCACAGGAACCCTGAGCCCCGCACAGGAACCCTGGCCCCGCAAGGACACCTGCGCCCCCCGACAGGGACAACATGCGCCCCCCGCACAGGGACACCTGCGCCCCGCACAGGGACACCCGCACCCGAACAGGGACACAAGCGCCCCCGCACAGGGACACCCTGCGCCCCCGCACAGGGACCACCCGCGCCCCCCGCCCATGGACACCCCTGACGCCCCGCCGCACAGGGCACCCTCCGCCCTGCGCCACCCGCACAGGGACACCCCTGCCCCCGCCACCGCAACAGGGACACCTCGCCCCGACCCACCCGCACAGGGACACCCTCCGCCTGCGCCACCCTTCTGCTAATATGCACTGCCTAAAGTCAAGGCCCTTGGATACATTTTATTCCTCAGCACCGCTGCTTTCCGTTACTCTCTAGATGTGTAAATCATTGTCCATACTGGCATGTGTTGTGTCATACACATGAAAACACTGACACGCCACGCCGTAAAAACATGGGACGCGGGTCCCGGCGCTCCCCTAGGACGTCACCGCACGTTACGCACCGTGCTCTCCGCATCCATGATGCACCGCGCGTTACACCGAGGACTCCTCCGCCGTTATCCTGTGAGGGCGGGGCCTGTAGCCGCGGACATCAGAGAATCACGCTGTGCGCGACCATGTGTTGTGTCTAAGTAGCAGTCGCCTCCTGAGCGCGTCACTTCCACCTGAATCACGTGACGATGGGAGGGCGGAGCTAGAGTCACGGAGGAGACGCTCGCTGGATGTTTTATACAGAATGTGCAAAATAATGCGACAGCATCAACCTGCACCGGTTAAAGGGGATTCCTAGAAAATTAACAAAAACCGCTTTGGATTACCTGTAAGGCGCATTCACACGTTGCGCTTTGGATTGTGTTTTAACACCTTTTCCAAGGAAATTGCACGTATTTAATCTTGAATCACATGAAGCTGCTGTAATGTAGAGTGTACACTAGAGATCAAAATTAGAGAACAATGCACAATCACTTGAATGTGAAGGTCATAGTGTAGTACTATATTACTATATCCTAACGTGTAGATTATCAGTATTTTAGACTTATTTCATAGATTGTATATATTCTAAACAACTGAATAAAATCTGTTAATGATAGAATTGTAAAAGACTGATCAAAATTAGAGAACATGTAAGTTATTGGTGTTTAACCATATTTAGCTACCAACCTAATTTTCCAATTTCCATTGACTTTGCATAAATCTTGTGCCGTTCTAAAGTGAATAAAACCCTCTGGCAGAAGAAGATGAAGGCCAGAGGAGTGATCCTAGAAAAGTTGGTCGCTCCAAGTCTATGATTTCTAGAATACTCCATCTTTACAACATCATAAACTCATTCAACTCAAAGACAAAGTAGGGCCTGGTCGTTAAGGGGTTAAGCCGTTTTGAATTGTTTGAGAGGTGGAGATTTATAAATGGGGTGCTTTGTCCTGGTTTCTAAAAAAATAAATAATATATATATATATAATAATAATAAGACTTTCGAATCTCCTATAAAAAAGAACTGATGTCTAAAATTTCATTGAAGATGTTTAAAATTGCTTGACAACATATGGTAAATTATAGTCTTACCATCCAAATTACAAACTATCTTTCTGAAAAACACTTTACAGTTAATGTATTCAAAGGGATAAAGGATGAAAAAAAAGAGGGAAAGTAAAAGATAACTTATTTTTATTTGCTAAAATGTTGGAGCACAACACCCAAGATACTGTTTAGAAATACATAGGGATTGAGATTATCACAGACATCTAGTACCTATAATCCTGGATTTGATACTTGGGGTGTCACCAGGTAGTGGCTGTGCTTGGCAAATACAAGAGGGGAGATTATATTGTTAGCTGGCGGGTGTGTCAGGTGGGTATGAAGGGGATATTATAGGCGTGGCTCTATTATATGATTATATTTAGGGCTACCTGACAGTGCACATAATGCTCTTGTGTAGAGTCAGACATGTATACTTGTTTCATATGAACAAGGCGCCAACTGCTTTTGAATATATTTCTTCTCAATTCATACAACAATAAACAATCACGGTCATCTTGATATACAGCTGTAAGTGTAGTGCTGTGTAGACATCGTGAATTATTTATTGTGGAGGTCTGTGTAGTGGTAGTAAAAGCTGACCTCCAGCTTACTCTGTCTGCTGGCTGATCAGCTATTATTTGTAAAACTGTAACAACTCAGGCTATCAGCAGTGTTGATTTATGCAGGACCCTGGGCCAATGGCTATGTAAAGCCTCTTTCACACAGCCATATGCTCGCCCCGGGCTAAATACAGCAGCGTGTTGGAGGAAAGCACTGCTCACCCCTCCCATCTCCATAGCGAAGCATGGCACCTGGAAAAAGATAAAGCATGCTCTATCTTTTTTCTGTGTAAGGTACAGCTAGCTGGCTCATATGTGTGGTCAATGTACCGCCGGGCACCATAGCCATCTAAGGGGGCATAGATCCGGTAGGGTGGCGAGGTGGCTAGCATTACAGACTTGCAGTGCTACGGGCCTGGGTTCAAGTTCCAGGGTCAACAGCTGCAAAGAGTTTGTATGTTTGTCCGGTTTCCTCCCATGGTTGATTAGATTGTGAGCCCCATTGGGGACAGGGACAGGATCTGTGTGCGCGCTATATAAATAAAGGAATTATTATTACAACAGCTGTGTGAAAGCAGCTTTATAGTTGGTAACTTTCGGCTGCTATAGACCTGTGGTTTAGTGTTCTTGTTTGAGCTCTCATGTGCAGTGATTCAGTGAAGCTGAAGTAGTAAACACTGGTTTCATTGTGCAGTCACCATACCTCCAGCTCATGTGCAGTTAAGCCACAGCAGTTTCAGTACATCACTGCGCAGAAACCTCCAGATCTGGATAATTATATATGTTTGTTTGTTTTTTTGTAGTGGGCCAGGGGGCGGGGGGTGGGGTGGGGCGTTTACTGTCCCAAATCACACTGACAGGTTCCCTCCCTCCAAGTTAAATTCATGCAACTCAAAGCTCACCTCAAATGCCTCAATCAAATTATCCTTCTCATTTATTCGGTCTTCATATGCAAGTAGCAATGGTGATAAATATTTTATATCCAGCTGCAAAGAAAATAATTTTTTTAGAAATATCTGCTCAAAGTCTCAAATAAATTAATAAAATGTAATATGCAAGCTAAAAGACTGAACCTTGGAAAATATAGCCCCTTTAATTAGTTAAGAACATAACTTAGTTTGTGCCTTACAGCTACAGAATGTTTACCACAATTTGAAAGCCTAGAATAATTGCTTTTATTTTAATACACACTTAGCCATAATTTGTTCTTGTTCAAAGCTCATTTATGAGGTCACAATGGCATACTAAGATGCAATATATTGTTACAAATGAGAATTATAATGTAATGGGCCTTGCGATGTAATATTCATTATTGAGATTTGACAAAGGAACCTTGTGACACAGTGGGATGCCATGCATCAGTAACAAATAGTCAATTTGTGAACAGCATGAGACATCATTGTGAACCTGTAATTGATACTCAAAACCACATAAGTTAAGTTATTGAGACATTGACATTTTTTGGGGGTATACCCAGCCCTGGTGTTGGCTTTTGTAGCAATAAATAGTTTGAAATGAGAAAACCACCATTGTGGCTTCTACCTAAATGTCCTACTTCTTTGATATTAGATCACTGCAGCGTGAACATTTTACATAAATTTAATCTGAAAGCTTAATATCCTGGACTTTTTAAGAGTAGAGTATGTTTATATTATACAATGAGTGTGTAAAAAGAGATTACATTGGTTTCCCAATTCTGATCAGAATCTGTATTGTGGCCAACTGAAAAGACAAACTAATTCAATAAATAACCCAACTCTACATGCGGTGTGAAGTTGAGGTATAAGGTTAGCAAATTAGAAGATGTAAAGTTATCATCTGATGCAGACTAATTCTACACTATGCTACGGGTGCAACCGCAGCCTTTTAGTATAACCAGCATGACGTGCATGGTGCACAATGTGCCAGAATTAATAAATTCCCCCCATAGGCATTATCATTCATAAATTTGGTGCACCCAAAGTATCAAATCTTACTGTATCTAAAACTTACAAGCCATGGAGGTGGAGGTCCTCTTGGGGGTAACCCACTGATTCTCACATTCTGAAATATGACAAAAAAGGAAAAATGAAGTTATTGAAGTGTGTAAAAGAAATCATCTAAGGCTTGATGGAGCTGGTGGGACTAGGGCATGGTGGAGCTATTTACTATACTCTTGCTCCCCATTCCCACTTCTAGACATCCACTTCATCTCTTAATACTTTCACCAAGTATATTAAGATGTGACACAACTATTCCAGCTTCTTTGGCCACTTCTGGCCCAGCCAATAATGTAAAACGATGGCTGGGAAAAACCTTTAATGATTACTATAAAGCAGTGGTGGCGAACCTATGGCACGGGTGCCAGAGGTGGCACTCGGAGCCCTTTCTTTGGGCACCCAGCACAGAATTTACCAGATAGGACTCAAGGCTTCCTCCTGCAGTCCAAGATAGCCCAGGACGTGCCGAGCTCAGCGCTCAGCGCTGCCAGGACTACAGGAGGAGCAAGAAGGTGTGGGCAGAGATGGATTGTCATTGGAGCTCCTGCTTTGGGTCCCCTGATTCTTCCTCTTCAGGGGACCCTAGGGGGAAGCTACAATCCAGATGTCTCCTGCTTTCTATTGTATTGGTGTCCTCAGGACGCCAATATGATTGAAATTTGTGATACAGCAGAGGTGAATAAGTTACTGCTTAAATAGTCGTGTTGGCACTTTGCAACATGAAAGTGGGTTTTGGTTGTAGTTTGGGCACTCTGTATCTAAAAGGTTCGCCATCACTGCTATAAGGGAAGAAAACTGCACCCAATTTCACTAATGCGTGCAATTTTTGATCAAAACAATAGAGTTACCAAGTCATTTATTGTATATTCTAGGGACTTGATTAGAAGAATTGTGTAGTTTGCAGCAATATTCATATAGTTAAAACTACACAAATCCCAAATTCAATATATATTTTTTTAAAAAAGTAGTTTAGAATCAATAAGAATAGAGGCCATGAAAATGGAAGCTACATTTAATATAAAGATGTGAAGATGAATGCACTACTAGAACAATCTGCACCTCTATCAGGTGCAAATGGACTAAAAAGTAAATGTCATCTGTGGAAATAAAGAAGCCAAATTTACTGAGCCTCTTCTCCAAGGCATACTGAATTTGTTTCCAAAGCCAAAAACATTTCTTGGCACAAATAAATCTTTTTAAATTATGTCAAAATCCCAATTCATAACTCATTCTTGCAGTAAGTTGGAAAATGGGCTGAAATGTTCTTAGTGTGGAGTAACGTCTCAAAGGGATACCAATGTGGAATCTGCTGTCAGAATGTATTAGAAGGTGGCCTGCTGACGTACACAGCTTACAGATAGGGAAGACTCAAACATAGTTCAGTGAGCATTATGCGTCACTAAGAGACAAGGAAAAAAAGCTGCATCTCTTTTGCAGACGACTTAAATAACAACTTCACTCTGCAGCTTACTATGTACTTTTATTTCCATTACCAGCACAGCATTTAGAAAGTGAAAGAAGGGATAAAACATTAAGACTATTGAGAAAAATACAATTTACCTCTGTAATCTGTGCAAGTAAAAAGCCTAAAACACATAATTGTATCATAGTATCATAGTATATAAGGCTGGAAAGACTCAAGTCCATCAAGTCCAACCTTTAAGAATTAAATAAATGTTTTATCCCCATAACCCATGATATTTTTGCTCTCCAGAAAGTCATCCAGGCCTCTCTTGAACATGTACATAGAGTCCGCCATAACAACCTCCTGCGGCAGAGAGTTCCACAGTCTCACTGCTCTTACAGTAAAGAGCCTTTGTCTATGTTGATGGTAAAATCGCCTCTCTTCTAGGCGTAGAGGGTGCCCCCTTGTCCTGGTCACAGGCCTAGGTATAAAAAGATCTTTGGAGAGATCCTTGTACTGTCCGTTCAGGTGTTTGTACATTGTAATGAGGTCTCCCCACAGTCGTCTTTTTTCTAAACTGAATAATCCCAAATTTTGTAATCTGTCAGTGTATTCTACATCCCATAATTTTATTTGCTATAGCAGCAGCCGCCTGGCTCTGGTCACTAAAATTAAGTTTACCATCCACCAATACCCCCAAGTCCTTTTCAGCTCCAGTTTTACCAAGTAATTGACTGTTTAGAACATAATTATACTTTTTGTATCCGTGGCCCAAGTGCATAACTTTACATTTATCTACATTAAACCTCATCAACCATTTCTCTGCCCACTCCTCAAGCTTCCACAAATCCCTCTGCAATGTTAAACTATCGACCTCAGTATTTATTACTTTACACAGCTTAGTATCATCTGCAAAATATTGAAACTTGACTGTGTAAACCCACTACAAGAACATTAATAAAAATATTAAAAAGAAGTGGCCCCAATACTGACCCCTGTGGCACTCCACTGGTAACGTCAATCCAATGTTTTCTATCACTAAGCCAATTACTTACCCAAATACACAGATTTTCCCCTATTCCCAGCAGTCTCATTTTATATACCAACCTTTTATGTGGCACGATGTCAAATGCCTTTGAAAAGTCCAGATATACAACATCCACAGCGTCCCCCAGATCCAGTCTTGAACTTACCTCCTCGTAGAAACCAATCAGATTAGTCTGACAGGACCGATCTCTCATAAACCCATGCTGACGCTGGGTTATAAGGTTGTGCACAGTGATATACTCCAGGATAGCATTTCTAACAAACCTCTCAAATATTTTTCCCACCACAGAAGTTAGACTCACGGGTCTGTAGTTTCCAGGATCGCTTTTTGATCCTTTTTTGTATATTGGTACCACATAGGCTTGTAGGCCTGTTTTAGGGTACAAATTAACCCAGAAAAAAGATCCATTAATGGAAAAAGGAAGAAGGACCAGGGAACTTGTGAGACTAACCACATATTTATGGCATCCTGTCATTTTATAAAACATTAAACAGTCCCTTAGCTTATAAGTAGATTGTGAATTCCTTTCAAAGGAAACCTACCATGAGGAATCTACTATCAGAAGTAGATCTGATAATAGATTCATTCTGTCTGCCTTTACCCTTTTCTGTAATTTAATAATTCAGACATAACTTTTTTTTATTGTCCCTGTGAGAATTCGATTTTCAAAGTTTATCAATGGATTTATTAAGGATTATCAATAAAATATAATTACAGACACCTTACAGCTGATCATTGCAGCCTGGGAATAAAGTAAAGCATCCAGAGAGCAAATTTACTTACATTTTTTTTTAATTACAGGTTCAATATTATGTGTCAAGAAATGGATTATTAGTTTGTCTCAATTTTTGTTAACATATGTTACTGGACTGTGACACTGGTCCTTGTGCTACAGGGATAGCTATGCCCCTGCAGTTTTTCAACTTGTCCACTTAGTGCTAAAATTGCAGGCAGTGGCATAACTAGGAGAGGCAGGGCCACATGGTAGCCTTTTGAGTAGGGGACCCTACCCCCTCATAAAATCCGCAAACTGCCTCACTTCTCAGCGAGAGGGCTTATTGCGCGAGCGTGAGAATAGCTTGCAGCGCGAGCCAACATCATCAGGGGGAGGGAGAATGAGAGAGAGGATATGGGAGGGGATGTTAATGCAGGAACGACAGTGATGGAAGGTAATATGCAGCACGTTGGGATGCAACCGCCTGGGGAACACTCTCCTAGTTACGCCACTGCCGTTAACTTACACAAACACAGACACATATACAAATATGTTCATACAAATAGCTGCAGTTTCCAGAGATTCCTGTGTGATCCAAGCTGCTAAACTCTCAGCAGGTCCTCTTCCTGCTAGTGTTTGATGACTGTATAAGAGACTATCCGAGTGGCAGAGAATAAGCTGACTTCACACACCAGAGTCAGCAAAACCAAACAAAACTTCTGACATGAACACATTCATCAACAACTTTCTGAAACTATGGGTATAAGTTAAGGAAGAAGGTTTTTAAGTTACCTCTTCCTGGGATAGAGGGCGATACTTTGTTTGATAGCGGCTCAGCTCCACATTCAGTCGATGGACCATAGTTTTTAAAGAATCATTCTCATCTACCAATTCTTGTGCCTGCGCTCTAAGGGAAACCAGCTCCGCCGTCTCAACTAAGTAACAAAGAGACATAAAATGAACATAACGAAATAGTTTCCAATCATTTTTGGAATTCTTCTAAAATTGTTGCATGCATATTTTTCAATACTTTTTTTTTCTGGCATTTGCAAAAACAATTTTTTTTCTAATGTGTAAATGGATACAGTATATACTGATATCAGGCACTGATATTCTGTGGTGAGATGTGTTTTTACTAAAGCCATTGCTTATTAACATTTTAAAAGGCTTTGAACAGTAAGAACCATGAACCAGGTGTGAGATTCCCTGCACACTACTGGGGTCTATCCTGAGAGGGTCTTAGGGTGGAGTTATAGGGGGGTGGGCAGGTGGAAGAACCAGAAATCAGTCTCCTGCTTCCTGACCCCCACCTGGATGAGCAGCACTTAAGGAACATAAGGAACAGGTTATATATTGTGTGTACTTTCTGTGTAAGTATATAATTTTATAAGAGTAATTATAACATAGTACTTATTATAATATAGTAGACTTTATACGTGTACCTATAGATATTCCAGGTGTTATGTGTTTTACCATATATACATAACTAAGTGTCTACAGTGAGTGTGTATATATTAGCGTAACTACATGTACAACCTGTAGCCATATCCCATTCACACGTGGATCTGTGTTCTTCACGTGTATTGGAGGAGTAGATATACAGATGCTATTGTGCATGAGTCTCTATATGTACATGTATACGGTCAGGTACTGGATGTGACACCTGCTTCAGGGTATATCCAGGAGCTGCTGTAGTGTTAGATTATATTGTATACACATACATGTGTGTAGTTGTGTTCTCTATGTATTTTGTAAATTAATAGAATATTTGTAGTGTGATATTTTAAGAAATCCTGTCATACAAATTAGCCCACCAAAATAAATACTTCATTAAAAACTATCATTAAAAGCATTGTCCTTATACCTAAATAGTTCCATGGCTGCAATGTTAAAAATCAGCTCACCTGACATGAGTCCAATGTCACTACTTGAGTCCAATGAAGACCTGCGTACTCATGAGTTACTCTGCCTCCTGATTCCTGATTGACACATCTTACAGAACTGCTGCTAAATGGAACGTCGAGTTAGAGCTCTGTTACATCATTAGCGGCTTCATGTCATGTGACCAGGGTAACATCTGCCCATGCAGGATGGGGAGGAGTAGACATTGACAGAGTCATGCTGTAATCATGCCATAATACTGCTATGTGGTCAGATATATGCATGGTGTACAGTTATATAATGTAAGAAAGCTAAAGGAACTGTGAAGATGTCCCCCTGGTCACATGACATGATGAGAAGAAGCATGGGACATGGGGAGGAGTAGATGCAGTTGGGGGCATCAAAGGGGGCAGTTGGGCAGGGTATGCCCCCTTTGATGTTCTATTTATTATCAGGATACACTGTATTTGCCCCTAACCATTCTGCCACACCATGACCACATATTACCACCACATACGGTGGTGAGGCTCCCACTTATAACATCTCCATTCTACTCTGTTCAGGAAAGATAAGGTTAGAATAGCAACTCCAGTGGGGTCTCCTCTCTTTTGAATCCATGTACCAAACAAATTAGATGACTAATGTCATCAGGTCTATGTCACCACTACCTGCTGGAGCAGCTCACAAGGATCCCATCCCAGCCTTTATCTAGCTAATTCATAAATTAATCATTCCAAAATCATCTTTTCTGTATTAAGTAAATGAGGCTGGGTACTTAGAGAGAGAAAGATATCCCCCCTGTTACCCTCCCCTCTCCTCCCCATGCTCAGGTCTGTGTGTAATGTATAGTAACACATTACTAGTGTTTGTGTCTCTTACAGGCAGCACAGACATCAGCTACACAAGTAGGAATAACAGCATGTCAGCTCTTACAGGATGCAGTCATGTGTATAGGAGGATCTAATACACACAGGGAGCACATAGAGGAGCCAGCACCAGGAGTGTCACATCATTATACAGGCTGTCAGTCATGTATATAGGAGTATACCATACACACAAAGGCTGCAGGGGTGTGGCCACCAGCACCAGGAAGCACATAGAGGAGCCAGCACCAGGAGTGTCACATCATTATACAAGCTGCAGCCATGTGTATAGGAATATCTCATACACTCACAGGCTGCAAGGGTGTGGCCACCAGCACCAGTAAGCACATAGAGGAGCCAGCACCACGAGTTTCACAGCATTATACAGGCTGTCAGTCACGTGTATAGGAGTATCTCATACACACACAGGCTGCAGGGGACGTGGCCACCAGCACAAGGAAGCACATAGAGGAGCCAGCACCAGGAGTGTCACATCATTATACAGGCTGTCAGTCAAGCACTGGAGGTGTGGCTATGCCTCCCACTAATGAATAAGTTGGACTTATTGGACCCAGTTCAGGTCATTTTCATACAGATTTTGGACCTGACAGTTTGTGTTTAGGCAAGTCGAGGGATAGGGGCAATGCTTTCTCATGGCAGTTCATTAAAACATATTTCATTTTGGGTGGTTCATTTGCCTGACAGGTTCTCTTTAAAAAAAGGGAAAACTTTTGATTGCTAAGCAGATGAATATTACCACTTCTATATAGTGCCTGTAACCTATAAAAAATAACATAATAGAGATTTTTTCTAAAACATTCAGTTCACCACTTACTTCAACGGCAATGATTCATCTTTATGATGTATAGTATAAACAATAAAATGTCAACAGTGAAACTATGGTTGTCAAGTACATATTTCAAGAATGAGTGGTAGGATAGATCATTGAAAAAATAAATGCAACCAAGCAACATTGGCAACAACTTCACAATGGAGAAAAATATTTGAACATATTGACACTGCTTTATTTTTAATAGTATAAAAAATATTTAGCAAATAATAAAGCTATTTTGAAATGTGTCCTGTATCCCTTTTCCCATGCATTTCTTCTGCTACAGAGAGAGAACCTGATAAAAGGTGTGTTCCCATTCAAGCAAATAAATGTTATAGTTTGCATAATGGAAAGTTATACAATTTACCAATATACTCGGTATCAATTCCTCATGGTTTTCTAGATCTCCCACTTGCTGTGCACCTGTGTAACCATGATCAGATTTCTGTCCAGTGGTAGTAACCATAGAAGATTTCTATAGCAGGACAGCAGGCAGAGATCTAGAAAATCGTGGGGAATTGATACAGAAAGTATCAAATTTCTTTTTTTTGCTGGTACCAGCACTCCGCCCCATTCGACCCAGGTGTTTTTAAATTAGCAGGAGACTGCATATAGTGGCCGCCTACTTCCTCTCAGCTAGTGTCTGAGACCACATGGAACAGTGACTATTCAACACCTGTTCACACATGGTGAGCCTTTTTTCCTGTTCACATATCGGGGAGTTGCATGGCATTCGCTGCTTCTGTTGTGCGGTGGGGGTTGGGACCCGAAGCCATGGGGGCTAGGCCTGCCAATATGGGTGCTGGGGGGCAACCGGGTCTTGGCATCTACGGCTGCTGCAGAACAGCACCGGCAGGGACCATGTGATTCCGCACATAACAGAGTAGGGACCCAATACAACGAGGTCACCGTGAAGTGGTTGGTGGGCTTACACAATTTGTATTGTAACCAAGAACCTCGAGTTCGTTATATAATGTAGCCAAGCGGCAGTAGATCATTGTGCGATGTTTGGATATGCGGTCCATTTCTTTTTCTCTCCCCATGTTGGTTTGATACAGAAAGTATATTCGGAAAATTGTACAACTTTTCATTATATAAACAATAACATTAATTTGCTGAAATGGAAATACCCCTTGACAGGCAGTTAACAAACAGCCCGTGGATTGTCTAATCACATCAGAGAGCTGAATCAATATTCTTTTGGTATGGAAAGAGTTAATTATTAAGCTCTAAGTTAATCTTTAAGCTAAAAAGAAGCTGCCTTTACAAAATATATTACAAAGTTTACAATTACCACCTGCAACTGTTTGTGAAAGTAAAAAAAATTGCTTTAAAAAGGTTTAGTTATACTTTAAAAACTTTTTTATTTTTACTGCATGTTTTCAAACAAGTTTCCATTAATACCCCTCAATAGAGGTTCACCACTTTTGATACTTGCCCTCTGAATTTGAAGTTTTCAACACTTGTTGCAGACCTTTTTTTTCTTTCTTCAGATTCCTAATCTTCTCCTGCATGGTCTTTATTTGCTGCTTCAGCTCCTCCACTAGAGAGGCGAGCTCCAAGTTCCTTTTTGTCATTTCCAGAGCTGCAGAATTTTTTATGTCATTTTCTTGGCTTTTGAGTCTTTCAGGAGTCTTCTGATTATCTGACACAGGCAATTCTTTATTATGTAATAAAACAGGAAGAATATCTGTAACACTGACCACCATAGTAAAACAACATACGTGTTCATGACTGTAACATTATTAACATTTATTCCCTAACCAAAGAGAATTCAATTAAGCCCAGGATGTGTTTTAATGCTGCACTCCATAAATTGTCTTGGGACTTGCTGGCAGCAAAGTTCCTGGGGCTGCTATGGGGGAATTGCTAAGGCTGGCAGGCAGGACAGGTAGATAGGAGTAAGGGCTCTTTTACACCATGCAGCCCATGTAAATGCGGCGTATGGTGGCACAATCCCATGGGCTGCACACAATGCAGTGGACAGGAGCCCCTGCATTATATAGATCTATAATGCAAAGACCTTCCCTGCTGGCCAAACAGACATGCCAGAACTCTAACACTTAATACAGTTGAGGTGCGGCTGCAAATGTTGATGTTGCAAATGTAACTGGGTAAAGGACCTGGTGACATGACTAGGATGTGCCCAATGATGCAACAGAGGTTTCTCTCAATGTTCCACACAGCATCCTGCCCTAGCAGAGAGACTGGTCAATCAGGAACAAGGAGGCAGGGCAATGCAAGTAAAATTTAATATGCAAGACTCATTCAGTGTAGGACTCAAAAAGGTGAGTTGCATGTAAGTTTACAAACCGATTTAGGAACTATTTACTGATAACAGAAGTGCTTTTTAATTATGGTTTTTAATGAAGTCTTTATTTCATGGGGGTAATTTAAATGGCATGCTGAGAAATTCCATTTCTACTCTGTATAGCGCAATGTCGGAGGATGGAATTGTAGTAAGATCTTTAGATAGACAATCAAGTAATGAATCTCTACACTTAGTGGCTGTAAGATTTCTTGTTTACCAGGTATGGTGCATTCATCTAATGGCATATTATGGAAACAACCTCAACCAGAAGGAGTTGCATAATGCAGCGTCCTACAGAAATCAAAGATATAGGAAGGTAAACAATAACCCCATGGAAGTGTATGATGCCAACTGTAGCTCCATACAAATAAACTGTTACGTATACAGCCATAATCGGATGATTAAAAAAACTGAGACGTTGAACGTTACTGACATCTGACCAGTACCCCTACAGTAGTAACAAATAAAATCTAAATTACCAGATCTTATCAGATGTTCTGTCTCCTTTTTGCTTTCTTCTGAATCAGGATGAGGAGTTGAAGACTCTATTGCTGCATCAACTTTACATTCTAAAAGAAAACACACACAATAATATACCCCTTTTTGTTTGGTTTCTACATGGACTATTATCTTTGGTTTGATCACCATTGTTTGCATGCGATCCGTATACCTTACCTTACATGGATAAACCAGCGACACTTACTTGTAGATCAAGGCACCGTTACTATTTGCTATACATGGTCTCCTCCCTTTTAAAATCAACTTTTAAAATTGTGCTGCAGATTCAGACCCTCCCACTATGTAATTGAACTTCCTGTGATACAGTGAGGTGTAGGAAGGAGGAGAGGGAAGTGCTTGGCGTGGAGAGACAGTCCCTGAAGAATTAGCATTGAGGGAACTGGAAACTGCCCCAATAGCCCTTCAGACTCATAAGCATAATTTTAAAAGGTGAATTAAAAGGAAGGAAGCCATGGATAAAAAATATAAAACGAATACCACAGACACGGTGCCTGGATCTATGTGTAAGATTTCCTTTAACCTTTGGCTACAATGTTGGCTTCCTCAGAATGAGGATATTATTATCTTAATGGAAGTGAGTACAGTTACTATAGAAAGCACATCCCTTTCGCCAGTGACAGAAAAACACCAGCTGTAAAAAAAAACAAATCATGTGATGAATTTATTTTCTTTTGATTTCTTATGTATGGGGTGAGATTGGACACACCCTACTTACAAGGGAGATGGTAACAGTCGCCATATTTATTTCCTTCATAAAAGAGGACCAGCACATCAAGGTATGTTCAGAAAATATGTTACTGAGATGTTAATTGTGAATAGGATTGAAAAAAGTCACAGGTCCAGCCTGTAACACTATGTTGTTGGATCCAGAGGAAGGCAAAAAGGCAGATTGTAGGGGAACAAATTCTTCTGAACTCCAAATATAATGGTCAGGATAAATTTTAATGTTGATATAATGGATGATGTCACTATGCTGGACCATAAAAGAAACATTATCTGTAAATGCTTGAAAAGGAAGTGATCATTGTTGATTACAATTTCTACAGGTTCCTTACATAAATGTTACATCCTACAGGCAGAGATGAAAGAATGGGGCACATTAACTTAGCCGCCCCGTTGACCCTGCCCATCGAGAATGTCCAAAGACGATTCGAAGCTTCCGCGATTCACTAAGATCGTGCGTCCAATTTCCTGCATGTGTCGATTTCCCGCTGAGGTCCGTCGGAGTTCACCATCTTCTTCCCAATGCATGTAAGTGCTGATCTTGAAACACAATTTTGAAAGTTAAATTCCGCGGTTTGTCCGAATCAGTCAGGTTTTCCGATGGCAACGCCCCCGATTTATGTCGCATGAAAGCCGGCGCCAATGTGCCACAATCCGATCGTGTGCGCCAAAAACCTGGGGCAATTCAGGGCAAATCGGACAAATTTGGGAAACCCAACCGAAATGGACCCTTAGTAAACGTGCCCCAATATATTCTGAAAATTCTGCCATTTGCGAAGCTTTTCCCTTCTAAGGCATCCCAGAAGAGCTTCTTCATGCCGATCTCTCATCTATGACAGAGATATTTCTTCTAAATGTTTATGATGCTGATGAAGTGATAGGGGTGTATCAGAATGAGAGCGACAGGAACCGCTTAGATCATCTGCCAATTTATTGTCCATCTGATACGTTATATACAAATACCATCTCATCTATCATAGCACAGCTCTAATGCAAATATATACCAATAGGCAAATGTTATACCTTAAGGGAAACCTACCATCAGAAATCTACCTATTGATCTAGATCTGACAGTAGGTGGCTAGTAACGTGCTAAGCCCGAATCTATTTTTACCTAATACTAAAATACTTCCTAAACTAAACTACACTTTATCTAGCTAATATGCTAATTATCGGCAGAGGCTACTGGGGTGTGGATTAGCCATTGTTCCCACTACCTGGAGAGGCTAATCCACACCCTGGTAGATAATAGTTAATAGGTAGATTTCTGATTGTAGATTTCCTTTAATTTGCCTTTAGGGTACCCACACACTCCACCCCTTAGTTGGCCAACAAAGTATAATACCCTCTTTAATGGGCCTGAAAAAAGTTGCCCTTGGGACCCACATAGTATAATTTTATCTTATGACTTCCAAAGTGTAAAAATCACCCATCCTGTGGCCCAGCGGCCCAGTAAAGAACCCCACTTGCTATGGCTCCCACAGTATATAAAGTTAACCCAATTTGGAGGCTAGTGGCCCCTATTTTCTTTGGGTTAATGAAAGAGCACAATTAGGTTTACAGCCCTTCGCCTAAACAAATATATTCTTTTTTTCCTGAATGAATGATACAGTGCCCCCCTCATTAACTTATTTACACCTTGTCCTTAAAGGAAATCTACCATCAGATTTAATGATGGTAGACTACTAGTACTCATATGTGGGTTTTTTAATATTCTCGGTGAAAGTATTTTCTGGATGGCCTAAATTTCATAAAAATGTGTTGTTTAAAAATATCCAATCCTTGAATTGTTATGGAATGAATAAATTAGTACACGGGAGAGCCTGGAAGTGTTCCAATGACACCCCCACAGGGTTCTACCAATTTATTCACTCCCACATCCACCAGCCTAGACCTCTCACTTCTCCTGCTCCTGTCCAAATTGATATTACCAGTGGCTTTCCTATAAAATCACACCAGAGAAAAAGCAGGTACAATTTCCTTTTGGTCAGAGTCACAACAATTCTGCTTTATTCGATCAAGTACACAAACTCATATAGAAAAAGAGTAGGTGTTGCCAGCTTTGTTCTTTGTCTCTTCTTGTTAGGAAGATCCATGATGACCAACACTTCATGGTGGTCACATTCCAGCCTTATCTCAGATGCTGACGACATCTTTGGGTAGTCTTCAGACACAGATTCCATATTTAAAGAAGAGTATTTTCACAGTAGTTGTAGACGGTTATCTGTTCACATGATGTAAGGTCAATAAATGGATTTTGTGTGCACAAACAACCTACTAAACATAACCTTGAGATTTCTTCCTTTGCAGTCCCCATTTCTCCCCACAGTCCCCATTTTTTAACCTTCTTTCCCTAACACCTGACTTACCCACTATCATGTGTCTTGAACATTTTTGTTGGTCCTTTAGATTAGTGAAATCTTACATATCGCCCCTCTTGGTTCCCTACACATTAGGGATGGGTCCTGTCCCTTCTTGTTTTACATTAGGGGACTTATGTTTTGGTAAAGCTGCCTCCGAGGTGTCCTATTTTTTTCACTGGTGGGTGTAAGCATAAGTTAAAACTGTGATGGGATCGTCACGATCTGGATCTGTAAATTGGGTTCCCCAATCAGATTCTATGGTTTTTGGTAGGCCAAACCCTGCAACACACCTCACCTTGACAACTTATTTGCTGTGACTCTGACAGTAGCCTTGGTCATAAGAAGAGCTTGCAGCCAACCTGGAAAGAGATCAATGCACACAAACACATACTCATATGTGCCACTTTTTGGTAGCAGCTCTCTCCCAGGACTGCCTTTCCTCTAATGGCTCTTGTTACACCACAGCTAAGAACACCTGTGGATCAAACTAACATTTCCAAGTACTCAATGAGGCAACCTAAACCTTCTGGGGTTCAATTCTCTTCATTGGCTTCTCTGTCTGCAGCATTGTTTCCCTTTGCCTCCATAGTTGAGACCTTTGTGTGTGTTCTAACTTGTGTGTGATCTACAAAAAAACTAATCTATTCAAGGTAAAAAAATATACTCATGAAAAACCTGAAGTTTGCTGTTGTTGCATTACAGAAATTTTCAACTTCAAATAACTCTTAATAATCTAGGAAATGATCAATACATTAGTACCAGACTATTGATAAGTGTTTGGGCTGCACTTATGGGCACATGGCTAAAATATCATTAAAGGGGTATTCTGGGAATAAAAACATCTGATGCAAAAACCCATGATGATGTTAATGAATGAATATAACAAAACTCAATTTCATAAGTCATAAAAAGGAGCTTAAATAGGTTGATTTTATGATTTACAAAATTTACAAACTCTCTAAAGAGTTATCACCAACTACAAGTTCCATGATCCTTTAGTGCTCAGTAACTTCTCTTACCTCTCACCCTATGCTTCCAGTGATGATCTAACAAACTTTCTTGCTCAGTTACCATAGTAATGACGTGTAACTGCCATCACTGCACATTACCTTACTTAGATTAGATCTCACCATAACCACAGTCATACTGGATGAACTGCAACCAACCGACTACAGCCAAACATAGTGGTGATCATATAACCGCTCAGGCAGGTGCAGGACATGTAATGCGCACAGGTGATCAGTGGCCATCTTCTGTCCTGTCATAAATAGTACATACAAATGAAAGGAAATCTACGAAATCTACTATCAAAATCAAGCATGGGTACATCAGGTGCACTTCTTATCCATGACCTCCTTCCTTTTAAAATTAACTTTTAAATTATGCTAAAGAGCGGTTCCCAGTGCCGCTCCGTTTAACAGATTACAGGCTGTAACAGTGTGCAAGGAGTACTTCACCACTCCCACTGTGTTCTGAATCTTCCACTGCTGTGATGAGATTAAATCAGGCAGAGGGAGAGGAGTAGTGCTGAGGGGGAAGGGGGAGAGAGTCTAACCGAGCGTGAGCAATAGGAGGGGCTACAAGAGAAGACTTATGGCTCATCCAGTTCCCCCTCTTCCTCTCAAACGAGGCAAAAGTACAGGTATATATGCGTGCAGAGACATGTCTAATGGAACAGATTCATTGACAAGTGGCCAACCCATTTAATATTTCATAGTTGCTGGTTACAAAGGGTAAATATAAGAACTGTCGAACAATGTTAATAGCTTTACTACCTCAGTACACAGGGCCAACTAAATGTTTGCATCCCTGACTAATACACAAGATTATGAATGTAGTATGGAGTCCACTGGCACCCTGACGCACAATTTGCAATACTCTGCTTCCTCAGGGGGTGTCTCACATTATGTGCCCTCTTCCCATTTATGTCTCTTCCCATTTTAGTCTGCTAATGATGATCGTAGTGTGTGTAAATGGTCTGGTGTGTGAGTACAGCCGAGTGATTTACGACGTATCCGTGCCATCATTGCCCTACTTCTGGGACAGTGGTAGAGTTGCCCAGGATTCCAACATGTATAAGGAAAACAGATACTGCACATGCGCCATAATACAGCGTCAGTGCAACACAGTGTCGCTCACAGACGGATAGCGTGCAAGCAGCAACATGAGTTAAGCAGACTAAGTATGTATGATACTGATATATCTGATAGCCACAATAAATTGAGTACAAGTCCAAAGTGCTGTTCATGGGAGTTTGGCAAAGCAAAAGTATCACTTGCCAAAACACTACATAAAAGAACATCTCTCATTTCCAAAAGACAATGCCAAACAATAATAAAAGCACTTGTACCATCCTTGCACCAGATGGAGTAAAGACTTGTGGAATACAGGAAATAAAGGACATTCATGCTGTTCATGGTGGTGGTAGTAAGAGATTTTAGAAAACCAAATTTTCTCTGTTGATGATACGTCTAAATAAAAAATAACTAAATCTTTTATAAGGTTGTATGCAGATATAAATAGTAATTGTATCCTTATATATTTGACAGCTTAGTGTGTTTCTTATTGAATATAAATAAGTATTGTGGTCCATATTTAGGGAAAAAACCCATATAGGGTTAACTTTACCATGTGCAGGCCCCCCAATTGTTTTGATAAATAATCCGAATGTTTGTTCATTTTAGCATCTATTCTAACAAGGACACAGAGAATTGAGACAAAGTGTTGTTTCTGCAGTTAACAACACAAAGGACAGATTTGTAGTCATCCATAAGATGGTAATTTACAGTTGGTGTCCTCTGTACTCCATTAAAAGTGTCTCCCATAGGCTCCGAGACAAAATTTACTGAAATGGTATTGCAAAAAGTCTAGGACTAGCCATAAAAGTGATTCCAGCAATACATGCTTGTAAAATGTGCCTTATTAATAATGAGTTATTTTTGTGCTATAATCCAAATGGCTTTCAGTTCAGGATCAGGACATCTTTGCTTTTCACGTAATATCTTTACCACTCAAATGAAAAATAGCCGTGCAATGTATTGGCTGCCTGAAAATCTATTTTTCTTTACAAAGCAGTTAACACTGTGTCACTGAATTATACCAACTTACGCAAACCAAATCTTTCTTTTTAAGTACAATATACATATACTTTAGATATAAGGTGCTTGTTAAGGCATAAGGTGATAGTTAATCCGAAATATGGGGACAGAAATGCAGTTGACAAAACAGCTCTGGGATCTGGGGCACAGAAAACACTTCTTCACATTCTAGAAGGCTATCTGCAGTGTGTACATGCAAATATCTGCATAAAATGGTATGCACCTCTGCATACATCAAAGATGATCTCCAAGAGCAATAAGTTGCCACAGTAACACTATAGGCTAGCTCGAAACATTGCTGTCCCCATTAGTGTGGTCCCTAATTACAAAGTAGTGATGGAGGTTGCCAGCAGAGACACTATTCACTCTAACAAGAATTGCATGGAAGATTTGCTAATTTGAAGATTTCTCTTTTACTGGATCCGTTTTCCCTTATTAATTATTGAGTATAGCTATTCTTGTGTTAACCTTTGTTGCTGAGCAACAAAGGTCCTTATCCTACTGCTTTAGTGGCTTAACCAACTGTAATATTGCTTATTTCTAAGGCATTAGATGGGTGTAATTGACACATTAAAACAGATTTGAATACTGATAATTAAACAGAAATGTAACCTTTAAAAATGTTATCTCAGGACCTAGTGTTGAAGTGCCCCTTCCTTTAACTTTATACATTTTATGCCCTTTAATATCACTCGCTTCAGGAATCATAACTATTAGCCCAAGTGAAAAGCCACTAACAGACACCATTTTACAACATCAGACCATGGTAAGCCATTTATTGAATGACCAGGATGTAATACCACCTTTCCCCTGCAGTGGCATCTGCTGTGATTCTTAGAAGCAGTCATCTAGTCACGGGGCAGGCCTATTAGCGATTAAAGGAAATCAACCATTTGAAAAAACAAAAAAATACCTAGAAATACTCACCTCTGCTCCTCCTGTTGACACAGTGGGATCACCTAGAAAAGTAACTTATAATTAGCAGCACAGAGTGCAGGGACAAAATGTCCAGTGCTCCTGGCTGCTAATTATGCATGCCATCTTGTTCCATTCCCATTTTTATTCCCTGTCAATAATTCTTCACCTTCTCATAATCCGTGAACCATTCATACATAACGGATACTACTTGCTATTGATACTCACCAACTCACAGAAAACCTTGAAGTCTACACTGTACCCTATCTCCTCCTTCACCTGTCCTAACCTGGCTAATAACCATTATAATCTTATAGTAAAAAGCACCCTGAATGAGATGGCACCAATCTATTCAAAATTTTCAATACAGACCCAAACAACCTTGGCACACACCCCAAACCTGTTCCCTTCAACAGTGCTGCAGGAGTGCCGAATGTCTGTGGAGAAAATCACACACATCTGTAGACTTTCCCTCAAAATTCATGCTCAGGACCTTTGACACTCTTAACTCCTAACTAACTCCCAAACAGCAGCCACCTGTCACAGACATCGAGGCTGAAGATCTGGCCACCTATGTTAAAGGAAAGCTAACACTACAGTTAACCTAAATTAAACTACAGATCCTCACCTTTACTCCTCTTCACCTTGATACCGGCACTCCTCTTTATGTTTGACATGCCTTAATAACCTGACAAAAAGTTATAAAAAACAGCCAGGAGCACAGGGAGGTAAAGTCCAGTGCTCCAGGCTGCTGATTATTAATGCCTCTCGCATGATGTCACCTCCCTCTTCCATGCTGGGAGAGGAAGGTGACATCACGCGAGAGGTGTAAATAATTAACACCCCAGAGCACCGGACATCTCGTGAAGAGGAGTATAGGTGATTCCACAAGCTCCATGAATCCGCTTTCCTCCTGTACCTCACCCTGTTTGCTCTCTACCTTTGAGCAAGTCACGGAGGAAGAGGTGTCCAGGCTCCTTTCCTTTGCTCACCTCACTACCTGCATCAGTGACCCCATCCCCATGCATGTTGTTCAGTCCCTCTCCCCACTAAAATCTTTAATTTCTCTCTTTCTACTGTTGTCTTTCCCTCCTCCTTCAAACGTACTGTTGTAACCATGCTGCTAAAAAAAAACCCTCCCTGGATCCATCCAGTGCTGTTAACTACCGACCAGTTTGTGCAAGGGAGTCAAATTTCTTACCCAATTGTACCAGAATGGGACTCTCAGGACTCTGCATACTTTAGCCAGGAATTTAATCTGGCACCTACTGCCTTTTATAGATACCTTCAACTGCGTTATGCACTGGTGGCACAATTTGAAAAAAGGAGAACCTAAAAATCTAGCATAGTCCTTTGAAGACTAATCGCTAGATTCAAAGATCTTGCAAAACACACTTCCACTTTCTACAAACAGCTACTAGACTAGACCCGCAGCCTTCACCCTCAGACAGAATTTCTATGGAATTGCAGTGGGATATCTCTGAACTGGAATACTGCCACTTTAGGACTCACATATAATTGGCGCTCCACAGCCATCAGCACTCGTGATCAGATGCAACAGGTCAAATGGCTCAAGGAGTTTACCTGACCCCTTTGTGTCTCCGCCAGCTGCGCGGACTCCCCTCAGATGTGTGCACTAGAGGTGGAGATGGTACTGGTACATCTATTCAAGGTTATTGGATGGACATTGACTCTTACTGAGTGAATGAGCATTTGGGTCTCCCTGGTGTCTGTTCCCCTCCGGTGTATCTCCTGGTTGAGTGCGGTCAGCTGCCCTAGGCAAGAGGTAACGTTTGTGAGGAGTATGCTCCTCATATTTCTGTAATATTATTTCATAGGGTTTACCTTTACTACTCCTTTTGTACAAATCACTGTTCATGATTGTATTATGTACTCCCTTGAAGTGGCTGTTGGCTCTTTGTTAAGTTTTATTTTTTTTATTAAAAAAGTCTTTATTTTAAAAAAATACTACCGACCAGCTTCAAATCTCCCCTTTATTTCCAAACTACTGTTTTTGTTTCTTGACTAACTGGTTATCTCTCTGCTTACTACAATCTGGTTTCCAAATTCCACATTATGCAGTCCACTGAAACTGCTCTTTCTAATGATCTCTCACTGCAAAATCCAAATGTGACTATTCTCTCCTCATTCTACTGGATCTCTCTGCAGCATTTGGTACTGTGGCCCACCAGCTCCTCCTTAGCATGCTTCAATCCGTTGGATTGAAGGACACTGTGCTCTCTTGGATTTCCTATCTCTCTGACCGCATTTTGAGAGTCTCTTTCTCTGGATCTCTCTTGTCTCCTCTTTCCTCTACTGTTGGGCTTCCTTAGGGCTCAGTCCTAGGTCCTCTTCTCTCTTCTCTCTATACTGCCCCTATCGGAACAAACCATTATCAGATTTGGTTTTTAGTACTATCTTTATGCTGATAATACCCAACTCTAAACTTCTATATACATCACCCCTGCCTTACTTCATAATGCTAGTGATTGTCTTTCTATCATTTCTAACATCATGACCTCTCTCTGCCTGACGCTTAATCTATTTAAAACTGAACTTCGTGTCTTTCCACGATCTGGTAATCGACCTAAACCTGACATCTCCATTTGTATTGGGGGTATCACTATGACTCACTGTCTTGGGGCTGCTCAACTCTGACCGCTCTTTTGAGCCTTACATATAATCAATTGAATATTCCTGCCTTTTCATAGTATCATAGTATATAAGGCTGGAAAAAGACGCAAGTCCATCAAGTCCAACCTTTAAGAATTAAATAAATGTTTTATCCCCATAACCCGTGATATTTTTTTCTCTGCAGAAAGGCATCCAGGCCTCTCTTGAACATGTACAAAGAGTCCGCCATAGTCTCACTGCTCTTACAGTAAAGAACCTTTGTCTATGGCTATGGTAGAATCGCCTCTCCTGTAGGTATAAAAAGATCTTTGGAGAGATCCTTGTACTGTCCTTTCAGGTATTTGTACATTGTAATGAGGTCTCCCCTCAGACATCTGTTTTCTAAACTGAATAATCCCAAATTTTGTAATCTGTCATTGTATTCTAATCCCCCCTGGTTGCTCTCCTCTGCACCCGTTCCAACTCTACTATATCCTTTTTATACACTGGTGCCCAAAACTGTACACAATATTCCATGTGTGGTCTGACCAGGGATTTGTATAAGGGCAAAACTATGTCTTTATCATGAGAATCTATTCCTCTCTTGATACATCCCATAATTTTATTTGCTTTAGCAGCAGCCGCCTGGCTCTGGTCACTAAAATTAAGTTTACCATCCACCAATACCCCCAAGTCCTTTTCAGCTCCAGTTTTAACAAGTAATTAACCATTTCTCTGCCCACTCCTCAAGCTTCCACAAATCCCTCTGTAATGCTAAACTATCGACCTCAGTATTTATTACTTTACACAGCTTAGTATCATCTGTAAATATTGAAACTTGACTGTGTAAACCCACTACAAGGTCATTAATAAAAATATTAAAAAGAAGTGGCCCCAATACTGACCCCTGTGGCACTCCACTGGTAACGTCAACGCAATCTGAGAATGTGCCATTAATGACGACCCTCTGTTTTCTATCACTAAGCCAATTACTTACCCAAATACACAGATTTTCTCCTATTCCCAGCAGTCTCATTTTATATACCAACCTTTTATGTGGCACGGTGTCAAATGCCTTTGAAAAGTCCAGATATACAACATCCACAGCGTCCCCCAGATCCAGTCTTGAACTTAGACTTAGACTCACGGGTCTGTAGTTTCCAGGATCGCTATTTGATCCTTTTTTGTATATTGGTACCACATTTGCTATGCGCCAGTCCTGTGGAACATAACCAGTCCTCAGTGTATCTTCAAATATTAAAAATAACGGTCTGTCTATCACAGTACATTGTTCATGCAGAACCCAGGGGTGTATGCCATCTGGCCCTGGTGATTTATCTATATTAGTGGTTGTGAGGTGGCGCCGTACCTCTTCCTGGGTTAAACTGTTGACATTCCAAAAATAATTTACATTATTCCTCATTGTGTCTTCCACCAGGGGATTTTCCTGGGTAAAGACAGTAGAGAAGGCGACATTCAGTAGATTGGCCCTTTCCTCATCTCCTTCCACCATGACCCCCATGTTATTTCTAAGGGGACCCACACTCTCTGTTTTTAGTTTCTTATCATTTATATACTTGAAAAATAATTTGGGATTATTTTTGCTCTCCCTGGCAATTTTTCTCTCTGTCTCTATTTTTGCAGCCTTTATCTGCTTTTTACAGGATTTATTTTTCTCTCTATAATCCTGTAATGCCTCATCGCTACCTTCACGTTTTAGCACCTTAAACACTTATCTTTCTCGCTTATTGCTTTCCTTACAAGATTAGTTAGCCACATTGGCTTTTTCTTGTTCCTCTTATGCTTTTTCCCATAAAGTATGTGTTTCTCACAGGACTTTTTCAGAATATATGAGAAAAAGTCCCATTTTTGGGGGGGCTTTTGTCTTTGAGAACATTATCCCAGTCTATGCCTTTAAGGTCTTCCCTTAGTTGCAGAAAATTTGCCCTCCTGAAGTTTAGAGTGTTGGTTGCCCCTTCCCTAACGTTCTTAGTAAAGCGTAATATAAAATCAATAATATTATGATCACTATTCCCCAGGTTCCCCCCAACCTGTAGTTTGATACCCTATCAGGTCTGTTGGTTAGGATAAGGTCCAGCAGTGCCCCCCCTCTTGTTGGCTCCAGGACTATATGCGACAGGTAATTGTCTTTTGTTGTTGACAAGAACCTGCTGCCTTTGAAGGACCTGCATGTTTCTGCCCCCCAGTCAATATCTGGGTAATTGAAATCCCCCATGATAAGTACTTCACCATGCTTTGAAGCCGCATCCATTTCACTTATCAGCATTTCCTCTGCTGCCTCCAATATATTTGGAGCCTTATAACAAACCCCTAGTAATATCTTAATATTCTTTTTCCCTCCCCTTATCTCCACCCATAGGGACTCCACATTTGCATTTGCGTTACTGATGTCATCTCGCAAGAGAGGCTTGAGGCAAGAATTCACATATAAAACAAACCCCTCCCCCTTTTTTATTTATACAATGCTTTCTAAAAAGACTATAACCAGTCATAGCTACTGTCCCGCCATGTCTCTCTGATACCCACTATATCATATTTCTGCTCCAACATCAAGAGTTCCAGTTCCTCGATTTTGTTTGTGAGGCTTCTGGCCTTTGTGTACATACACTTTATATGGTTTTCCCTGTCTGTATTCCTTTTGTTCTTATTCCCCAATCTCACTCCAGCCCCCCTTCCTCCCCCATGGACTATGACTCTTCCCAGCTCTCTATGTACACTGTCTATTTGCCCTGCACAAGTGTAGTTGCCCTCCCCCCAGGTCTCTAGTTTAAACCCTCCTCCAACCTTCTAGCCATTTTCCCCCCAAAACAGCTGCACCCTCCCCATTGAGGTGCAGCCCATCCCTACTGTAGAGCCTGTAGCCGACAGAAAAGTTAGCCCAGTTCTCCATGAACCCAAAACCCTCCTTCCTACACCAACTTTTGAGCCACTTATTTACCTCCCTTATCTCCCGCTGCCTTTCTGGTGTGGCATGTGGTACAGGTAGTATTTCGGAGAAAACTACCTTTGAGGTCCTTGCCCTGAGCTTATGGCCTAAATCCCTGAAATCATTTTTTAAGGACCTTCCACCTACCTCTTACTTTGTCATTAGTGCCAATGTGGACCATGACCGCTGGTTCCTCACCAGCCCCTCCCAGTAATCTGTCAACCCGATCCGCAACATGCCAAACCCGAACACCCGGCAAACAACACACTGTTCGGTATACACGATCTTTGTGACAGATTGCCCTGTGTGTTCCCCTAATAATCGAATCTCCCACTACCAGCAGCTGTCTTATCTTGCCTGTGCTCCCATTACCCTTCTCACTGGAGCAGACAGTCCCCTGGTTGCTAGAGGCCATGTCTTGCTGCAGCATTGCTACCCCAGAGCTGATATCCCCCTCATCCGCCAGCCTGGCAAACTTATTGGGGTGCACCAGATCAGGACTAGACTCCCTACAACTCTTCCCTCTACCCCGCCTTCTACATGTTACCCAACTAGCTGCCCCCTCACTCTGCACCTCCATACTTCCCTCCCCACACCCATCTTCCCCAGAGAGTTTGTGCTACAGGAGCAGCAAACTTTGCTCCATATTGTCAATTGCCCGCAGCCTTGAAACTTGCTCATTTAGATCCAGAATCTGGGCTTCCAGATGAGCAATTTTCACACATCCCACACAGCAGTATTCCCCCTCGAACGGCTGTTCAAGCAAAGCATACATGGCACAGGATGTACACTGTGTAGCAATGCCACTTATGGGGTCCATTGTTCTAATGGGGATTACAATAGAAATATGCACGGAAAGAAGAATTTACAGTCAAAGTAACACAAAATACTTTACCTGCTAAAGTCCCTCAAACTTAAGTCCCTTAAACGTAAGTCACACTTAGGACTCAGCACACGCTTCGGATCAATGCACACTCGCTTTTCTGATGCTTTTTTAAAGGCTGGCTGCAAACTCAAAAACATTTTTAGAATCCATCCTTTCTTGATCATGGAAACCTTTATACCCTAATTGTTGCACTGATTCACTGATTAACTCCCTACTAAATCTCTCCTCAACAATCCATTAATGCTGCAGCCAGTCTGCTTTCATTCAGCATTATTTATCTCTTTATTTATTTAATAATTTTATACTTTAAAGAATGGCTGGCCATAGTAAAAGTCTTCTTCTGTGTCCCCCCTTCATCCTCATAGATTGTAAGCTCTGGCGAGCAGGGCTTTCATCTGATTATGTTATTACTCTGTAATGTCTTGATATATTTATATATGTTCCCCATGAGCTGTACAGCACTACGAAATATAATTGTACTGTATAACTAAAGATTTTTTATTATTCTTATTATCCATTTTCCCTACTATTGTTATGCGTAGAGAAAATTGCACTGCCTTATGTATACTCTTTTCTGAATTGCTTTTTAGAGTTTTGCCCTTGCTGGGTTTATCCGATACTCAAAAACATTCAACACAATATGTGATTTCTATGTTTAGTTTAGATATTGTAAAATTTACACTAAATGTAACACCAAAACAAAATGACACTCTGATAATGTGTACCAGATAATGTATACGTTCTCACCAAGTGACTGATAAGCTTTCCTTGTGCTGTCAGAGCTCGAATAATATTAATTTATTTCTATGACTATCCATCATAACCTATTCTTTCCATGTCTAACACACTGTTTAATGTTATCCTTGGAAAGTGCTTGTTACTGACAAGAGTAAAGAAATGTCTATCACATAAAAAAAATCAATGTGGCTTTTTTTCACTGGAGCTAGATGGTAAATGACATGTTCTCCAAAGTGCCCTTTCTTGAAAGAAATGAGCAGCAAAATCTTGGGGTCAAGGAGGATCCACACTGCCTTTGCATTAGAGACATCAAACTGTCCTTGCTATTATCAGGGCTCTATTTCTTCTTTCCCAAGCCAGAGTATTATAATATTGTAAAGATATTTGTAATGATTGGACTGTGTGCACAGTTTCCCTGGATATTTCTGTATATTTTAGCTTTTACAATGTAAGGTCTTATTATAATAAGAAACATAATACATGGGAACATGAACTGCTAGATTAAGCTGATATTGAATAAATCACAGCACTCGATCAGGTGATGATGGGAAATATTTGACCTGATCTGTAGTTTAGTGTCAGAAGAGTCAGCTTATCTCTCTCATTATAAAGGAAAAAAATTATATGCGAAAGCAGTTAATGTCTATAATAAAACTGTTTTATCATAAATACATTAAAAAGTCCAGACTAATTAATTATTATATCTACATATCTGCTGCAAAAAGCTGGAGTTTAAAGAGACAACATATATTAATAGGAAATACTGGATTTTACACTAATTCATTTTCAAATTTTTACACATTTTCTTAGACTCTTTACTGCTCCATTTTTATGTTATTTCTCCCAACAGTCCAACACTGTACCGGTTGCAGACAACACCTCCTTTGAGCAAAGGAAACACATCAGAATGGAGATCCATGAAAGTCAGACTAATTCACTATATCCAAACTGGGATGATACAGTAAAGATGCAGATGTGCAGCAATGGACTTGCATGAAACCCTATAGGGATGCAATGCTTAAAGAGAATCCGTCAGGCAAATTAAGCCCCAAAACTTAATATATATTCATAAACTGCCATTAGAAAGCATTGTGTCTATCCAGTCATTGTCACTCTACATGCCTCTAAACTTAAACAATCAGGTACTAAAGGTGTATGCAAATGACCTGAGAGAGGTCCAGTGAGTCATTAACCTATTCAGAAGTCCAGCTTATTCATGAATGGGAGGCACAGCTACACCCCCAGTGCTTGACTGACAGCCTGTATAATGATGTGACACTCCTAGTGCTGGCTCCTCTCTATACTTCCTGGTTGTGGCGCCCCCTGCACCCTAATGTATGTATGAGATACAACTGCTCCAGGATGCAGCCATGTGTATAGAAGAGTATGTCAGGCACTTGTGTAGCTAATGTCTGTGTCTCACACATGTGCATGGGAGGACACAGCATGTCAGCAGGTAAAGCACAGACACCAGCAATGCTTTACTATGCATTTAAATACATACATATATGCAACCACCTCTAACTCCTTTCTACATCATGTCCAATAAATTGACCTGGCAGACCTTAAAAATCATTCACCCATGAATTAAAAATACTGCCCACCAACAACTAATAACACCATTACACAGTATCGCTTGCTCACGTTCAGAAGGAAGACTTGGCTTATTAATGCTCTGTGAATGACACTACCACTGCTGAGAGATTTCTCATACACACTAGAAGGTTAGTCAGTAGCTACAATACTGATTAGACACTTGCAGAAGTGGCATCTAGCAACTTATAGGTGATAATTCTGTTCCATCAGGTCCAGAACCTCAGAATAAACCTCCTGGCCATGTCTTATCCTACAGAAGTCTTCAGCTCCTCTCATCTCAATTCTGCTAGATCTAGTCCAAAATTTCAGATTGAACTTCTTGCTACCATGACATGGCTGATGAATTTTCTACAGATGTGTTCTGCTCCTTGCATTACATCTCCACACTATTTGTTATATTATTGAAAATTAATAAAATACAGTTATAAAATAAAATAGCAGTCACTTAAAGTATAGTGTCCCCTAATAACCGATAAATCCCGCTCTATACGCTAAAACAATATATAACCCTCACCCCATTATGCAGCCATTTATATGCAGCACCCCCAAAAGAATACATTTATATGCAGAACCCCTCACTAACTAATTAATATGCTACACAAAGTTGAACCCTCTGGCTGAGCTAAAACTATAAAAGTGCCTTACTCTCTGAAGATCCTGTAGATGCCTCTCCTACCAGCTCTTCTGTCTGGGTTCTTGCCATTGCTAAAGAATGTGTCTTATAGAAGACACATGTAGAGATATCTAGGAATCAATGACATCTGAAACTTAAAGAGTGACCAGTGACCTCCCTCCCAACATGCCGAGTTCAGTTCAACGCTTCTACATAAGGACGGGTAAATCCAGCAAACACACGGTGTGAGTTTGTGGGAAGTTTTGTGTTCCTGACCTTTATTGTAAAGGGAGGCTGGATCCTTGCTCTATCTATTCAAGTCTATAACTAATTAAGTTTATGTTTTTGATCTCTTGCTATAATTTTTTAAATGTACAGTACATTGCACTAGAATTAATTGGGGCTTTAAAAGTGAATGCGGTGGTAATAAAATAGAATTGTGCAAACTTCACGTGTAATTGTCCAAATCTGTTTAATAATTGACTTCATATGAAGCTACAGTAAAGTTACTATACTACTACTCCCAGGGGTGCACCACCGTTCGTAGTCGTAGGTGTATAGTGTCAAAAAAATCACTGCATGATGGACCACAAAAAATGTTTGTACAGTGAATATCTTAGTTATGACCTAAGAAAACAATCAGGTCTATGTTGAATACATTTTAGTTGTCTGAAACTTTACATCCACGGGGACCAGGAAAAGGGCAGCAACCTTCAGATTAGCTATTTTCAGTAATTAAAGTGATGGGGAGGCATGGATACGCATACTAGACTGAAACTTTGTGTTATTGCTAGACAAAATATGTAGCAAGTTTCTCGGTTTACTAATATATTGGATTCATGTAAACACAAATTCATTTATCAAACTTTATTATTTTTTCCACTCTTTTTTGGATTTTTTTTGTGTAATTGCCACACAATTGCTACTTTTACACCTGTTTTACAAATTTTACCACAACAGAGCAACAATCCAGCGCTTGATTTATATTGCAAATCGAGATGCGGACGTCTGAAAAAGTTGTTTTTGCCCAATCTCAGTGAAAAAGTTTGGAGCAAATAACCTCCAGTCCACAGCAGTTGCAGGCAAGGGGTTGCTTAAATGTTTGAGACTTTTGTGTGACTTTTCAGACTAAAGTCTAAAAAATCCAACAGACTCACATGTCTAAAAAAAACCCAAAAAACTAGATGCACATTTCCAGATAAATGTCCCCCAATGTCCTTTAATAATGCACTATATAATGTCATATTTGAGTTTAGTGACACTGATCATATAGAGGTACTGTGCCTTGCAAAAGTATTCGGTCCCCTTTTCTACTTTTCTACCTTTTGCCACATTTCAGACTTCAAACATAAAGATCTAAAATTGTAATTGTCAGGGCTGGGAATCTGTGGACCCTCTGGACCACCACAGGAGATGGTACTAGCCAACCTGGGACCAGAGTCTAAGTGGCATCCGGTCTTCACCAGAGCCCGCCGCAAAGCGGGGTGTGCTTGATGCAACGGGATACCACCAGGTCTTTCCACAGGTTCGACTAGCCCGGGGTGGCTGCCAAGGTAGTAATACAGGATACAGTCTGTACCCGGGGTGACAGCAGGAAAATAGAACAAGAAGGTATTCTAGGACTCACATCAGCAATCACAGCAGCTGGCACGCAGGTCAGGAACACAGGAACGGACTGGCACACAGAAATGCAGGTACACAGGAACGGACTGGCACACAGGAATGCAGGTACACAGGAACGGGCTGGCACACAGAAACCCAGAAATTACAAGAACGGACTGGCACACAGGAACCCAGAAATTACAAGAACGGACTGGCACACAGGAACTCAGGAATCACAGAAACGGGGGAATCACAGGAATGCAGGAATCACAGGGGAGCTTTCTTTTCAGGGGAAGGCTTGAAGATCCAGCAAGGGTCACAGGAAGGGGCAGGAATTTATATCAGGCCAGCAGCAATTATCGCCGAGGTGCGGGAGCAGCAGAGATTGCCGCTGGAGCCAGGGGAGGTAAGAGGCACCAGACTCCGGGGGCACATGGAGAGACACGGGTACGCACAAATGGGACACAATTGTGAAATGGAACAAATTTATTGTATATTTTAAACTTTTGTAAAAAAAACAATAAGCTGAAAAGTGGGGCATGCAATATTATTCGGCCCCCTGAAGTTAATACTTTGTAGCGCCACTTTTTGCTGTGAATACAGCTGCAAGTTTTGCACATCGAGAGACTAAAATTCTTGTCCATTCTTCCTTTGAAAACAGCTCGAGCTCAGTGAGGTTGGATGGAGAGCGTTTATGAACAGCAGTTTTCATCTCTTTGCACAGATTCTCGATTTCAGTCCAGTTCTGGACTGTGACTTGGCCATTCTAAGACCTGGATAGGTTTATTAGTGATGTGATGTTTTGGATCATTGTCTTGTTGGAAGATAAATCTCTGTCCCAGAGATTAGCCCAGCTGAAATGTGTTTACTGCAGAGAGGTCTGTCATTTTGTCCATCACATAAATTCAACACTTTCGATTTAGAAATGGATCTACAAAAATTTTTAGAGGGATTCGCCTCAAAACACATTTTGAGGACTCTATCCCACCAACTATCGAGTATAGAAGCCCAATTAATCTCCCATCATTAGGTTTGAGGAACAAAAGTCACTTCATGCCACCCAAAGGTTCACATAGTGTTGAAGCCTTCATTAACTTAGTCAACAGAGACATTACCCAACTGAGACAGAACATAGACTCAGGCCAACTATATGCACCCAACAACATGAGTAGCACTGACAAATTAGCACTATCTAACCTTTTGTCATCCAAAGAGATTATCATAAAACCAGCCGACAAAGGCGGAGCTATAGTAATCCAAAACAAAGAGGATTACATTAATGAAATACTATCACAACTTAATGATACCAACATTTATGAGAGACTAGACAGAAATCCTACAGCCAGGATCTCTAAAAGAATAAAAGACACTTTGGATAAACACCTCTCACTTGGCACAATTGACTCCTCCACACATACCTTCCTAACACAAAAAACACCTATCATCCCAGTAATTTATACCCTTCCAAAAATTCATAAAAATCTCAACAAACCTCCAGGCCCTCCCATAGTGGCATCAACCGAATCCATACTCTCACCACTTTCCATTCTTCTCGAAAAAATTCTAACCCCATTGGTAAGATCTACAAAGTCTTTTCTCCTAGATACCAACTCATTTCTCGAACTCATTAATGACATTAAAAAAAATCAACCCTACAGACCTTCTAGTCACCTTAGACGTTAACAGCCTTTACACCTCGATAGCCCATAACAAAGGCCATAGAGCAGTTCAGGAACTACTTAAAGAAACCAGCTATCCCACTGTTGTAATTGACCTATGTCTTGAATTACTAGAAATCGTACTCACAGAAAATCACTTCATGTTCCAAGACTCATTCTACATCCAACGACAGGGTACCGCCATGGGGTCCAATGCGGCACCCCCATATGCGAACACCTACATGGCCTTCTTCGAAGAAACCTTTGTCTATCCCAATCAACTCTTCTCCACCCATTGCCGCATCTGGAAACGCTATATCGACGATGTGTTCTGCATATGGGGTGGCACATTGGACTCCTTGCACAACTTTCTTCTTGATCTCAACTCAATTTGGCCAGAGTTACAATTTACACTCCACAGTGACAGTGAAAGAATAAACTTCCTAGATACCATGATCATCAAAGAGACAGATGGGACCTTATGGTCAGATCTCTATACCAAACCAACCGATCGTAATAACCTACATCACTTTACTAGCTGTCACCCCAAATCTACCAAAAACTCACTCCCCATCTCCCAATATAAAAGACTTGAAAGGATAATCAGTAAACCAGATATCCTAAACACTAGATTAGAGGAGATGCAAGTAAAATTCTCAGAAAGAGGATACCCCTCCAATACACTCACAAAATACAGAAATACACCCTCGAGACCCAAAAGGTCCGCCCAAAGACGCATACCGTTTGTTCACACCTATCATCCTTTCTCTTTCAAAGTCCATAAAATCATACGGAAACACTGGCCCATACTCCAAAAAGGACACCCAAATATCCCGGAATTCAACGAACCATTTCTACCCTGCTTCAAACGCCCTGATAATCTACGAGACAAATTAGTTAAAGCTGACATAGGCTCGGGAATTAAATTACAAAAACAACTATTCCTGAGAACTCAGAAAAAAGGCACTTTCCCATGCCTTTCTTGTGCACAATGCAACAATGTACAAAAAGGCGAGACATTTTCACACCCCCATAACGGGAAAAATTATCCCATACATGACTTCTTCACATGCAACTCCGATTTTGTGATCTACATGATCAAATGCCCATGTGGCCTCGCATATGTCGGCGAGACCACATTACTCATCAAAGACAGAATTTCCAAACATAAATCTACCATCAGACTAAAGAACACTTTACTCCCAATACCAGCCCACTTCCTGGAAAAAAAACATTCTATCAACCAACTAAAATTCCAGGTTATCGAACAAATAGGGACCCCGAGACGCAGTGGGGACCGAGTATCAGTTCTGAAAAAAAGAGAGTCTTTTTGGATTCATACACTACAAACGCTATCACCAAAAGGAATGAATAGGGACTATAATATCCAAAGCTTCTGCTGATTTGTCATTAATATGATCAATTCTATTTTTGTTACAGAGACGCTGAAAACATACATATCATCAACGCTATGGTATTGTATATGCAATATAGTAGATATGTGTTAAATCTATGTTATTACTATGTTATTACTTTGTACATGCACGCATGTCATATATGTCCCCATATCCCATATTTGTTTCCCACCACTGCTATTGCATCTACTCACATTGTAGCACAGCATACACTAGATATCACTTTTAACATCTGGCGCGTTTTAATATACTCTACCATTTAGGCGTTTATTCTTCAGCCTAACTACACTAATAGCTCCCATTATCCTGTACTAATCTCCAATAGTATCCCCACTTGATACTATTATCGCGCCATACTCCTTATTCCTTTAACGTTCTGACACATCCAATACTATCAGTGTACGCTACAGCCACTCCCCCATCATCTCTGCTCCTATCAGCACACAATAGCCTATGCGTTCCACCTCACGGCAACGAGTGGAACGCAAGCTATGACACACTTCCGGTCCAGACCGGAAGTGACGTTTTCAGGCGCTCGCGCGCCCGAAATTCCTATTTAAAGCCTCACAGCACTTACCAATACAGCGCTTCTACCACACAAGCGGACTCCCGCTCTTCCCCTAAGCGCCCAGCCTGCATAGCAGCTCCTTAACCTCTACTAACTTGCATATTGGTAAGCATTGGTAAGTCTTATACTCTCATGCTTCCTTTACAGGTACCCTGTCAAGCTTTCTACTACTGAATCCTATAGCATCCCCAGAGTATCCCTGCTCATCCATTACCATATGAATTGATACACTATGTGAATTGATACATCATATACCCTCGTGTCACAGGAATAACCCTGGCCTTCTCTGTATATGTATCACGTATATCAGTATACCACTATACTTGTTTTGTAAATATGTAAATATGCCCATTGTATATATCTCTTTCACTATTTGAAACCTTCCTTATTGTTATGCATAAATATTTATATGTAATCCCATCTCACCATTTACAGTGTCTGAAGAAGGTCAGTGATTGACCGAAACGTCACTTGAATATAACTGTTTGCAAAATAAAAAATTCAAATTCACAATCAGTGAGACTGGATTCCGTACTATAATGTTTAAATGGGATTGGGACCCTATCCAGAGCACCTGAACAACAAAACCCAAGGTGTGCGATACAACTCCTATACGAAAATCTGATGTCCCAGTCTCAAGTCTTTTGTAGTCTCCAACAGGTTTTTTTTTTCCAAAATGGTCCTGTATTTGGCTCCATCCATCTTTCCATCAATATTAAACCAACTTCCAAAAGTCCAGATTTGTGCAATGTACAACTGGTTGTTGTCCTATGGACAGACGCTCCCACTTCAGCTGTAGATCTCTGCAGTTCATCCAGAGTGATCATGGCCCTCCTGGTAGCATCTCTTATCAGTCTTCTGGTTGTATGAGATGAAATTTAAAAGGGACGGCCGGTTCTTGGTAGATTTTCAGTGGTCTGATACTCCTTCCAATACAATATGATAGCTTTCACAGTGCTCCTTTAGATGTTTAAAGTTTGTGAAATCTTTTTGTATCCAAATCCAGCTTTAAACATCGCCACAACAGTATCACTGACCTGCCTAGTGTTCTCCTTTGTCTTCATGATGCTCTCTGCACATTAAACAGAACCCTGAAAGTATCAGAGAGCAGAGACTTGATAACACACAGGGGGTTATATTGATCATTGTCAGTCCTTTAGGACAACATTGGATCATTCAGAGATCCTCACTGAATTTCTGGAGTGAGTTTACTGCACTGAAAGTAAAGGGTCTGTTTAACCACTTAGCGTTCAGCACCGTAATAGTACTGCGCAGGCTCCCACTATTAGCGCTCAGTGCAGTACTAGTTCAGTGCTGAGGCGTTGACGATTTGGCTCTGTACCGGAGCCGATGCGACATACCCAGCTAATACCCTGCAATACATCAGTATTGCAAAGTATTATCATGAATAAGCAATCAGATGATTACTTGTTCATGTCCCATGGTGGAAATAATAGTTAAAAGTTTAAAAAAAGTTATTAAATAAAAATAAACTAATAAATTAATAAAAATGCCCATAAGCACCTAAACATATAAAGAGACATATAATGCACAAAAAAGTCTAAATCATAACACAAACCCCACATATATAGTATCAGCACATCTGTAACAACCCATTTAATACAAGTCAATAATTATTGAACCTTTTCGATGAACACCGTAAAAAAACTGTTAAAAACCAGCCAAAAATTATGATTTTTACCTATTTAATCCCACAAAAAATGCAATAAAAATTGATAAAAAAATGGAACTCCAGAATGATACTGTAGCAAAGTACAACATTTCCCGCAAAAATAAAGCCATCAACCAGCTCTGTAGCCAAAAAAAAGTAAAATGCTATGCCACTTGGAAGGCGGCGCTTCAAAAATGATTTTTCCCCACATTTGGCTTTTATTTGGCAAATTTTGTAAAACATAAGAAAAAATGTTCAAGTATGGTATGCCCGTAATCGTATCGACCCATAGAATAAAGATAACATGATTATTAGGCTACGGTGAGCAAAAAAAGACAAAGAAAAGTGTGTTCCTGCCTTTCACACTCCTAGCCTTATTGTGCCTAGCTAACAACCATGGTTTGGTAACTGTATACAAATACTGAATGTTATAGGCATGGTTGTGCCATTATTTCCATTGATGTCATATACTTTTTGCTATTGAAGCCATTAAGTGGGTTGATTCCTTTTTATGCACCCTTCTGGATACTCGTCTTGACTAATGGGGCATTTGGCAATAATTGTTTTATTTGTCTTTGCTTATGCAATGTGATGTATTGCCTTATCAGGGTCCGATACAGTGGTCTTTGTAACATGTACTGGTGTACTTTTTTGATGTTTTTACATTTTGTGTTGTTTGGTACTTTGAAATGAAATAAAACTTTTGTACATATTTTTGGCCTCTATACATACTTTTCTTTGTCTTTTTTTGCTCATGGTTCAATAGTTGTCTTAGTATGTTGGCCTGTTTATATTATATGACACACCTCTTTTTTAGGTATTGAGTTGTGCAGGTTTCTCTTCTTGTGCATAGTATTAGGCTATGGTGAACACCAAAAAAGAAAAAGGAAAAAATCCAGTACAGAATTGATGCTTTTCTACTCCTGCCCTCAAAAAAAGTTCAACAACAGAGGATACCAAACCCAAAATGGTAGCACTGGAAAAAGCATCTCACCCCACAAAAAAAATTACCCCAATAAAGAAAAAGCTAAAATCTCTGTACATGGGAGAGATGGGTTTTCTCTTTTTATCTTTTGAAAATGTTAAAATTTTAGGGCTAAATAAACATGTAATCAACAAAATTTGACCATTCTAAATTTCACCTCCATTTTGATTTAATCACTATGAAGATCTCAAGGGGTTAACAATCTTCCTAAAAGCTATTTCTGATTGTTTGAGGGGTGCAGATTTGAAAATGGGTTGATTATATAGGTTTTTTAATGCTAAATATTTAAAATTTCATTCAAAATAGTATTTATCCCCAAAATAGTCAATTCTGAAAAAACTGAAAAGCGGTATTCGATTTGTAAGCCGTGTGACATGAAAATAAATTATCCAGACATTTCAAAAATGATGAAAATGTAAAGAAGACATATGGGAAATGTTATTCAGCAAATTATTTAGGTGGTAAATCTATCTGGCTGAAAACGTGATTATTTCAAATTTAGAAAATGGAAATTTTTTTAAAAAAATCATTATTATTTTTTTTTGTAAATAAACGCAAAACTTATTAGCCAAAATTTACCACTAAAGTATGATTGAAAAAACAATATCATAATCGCTTTGATAAGTAACAGTGTTCAAAAGTTATAACCATATAAAGCGATGCATGTCAGAATACAAAAAATGGGGCTGAGCCTTAAAGAGGACCTGTCACCCTTAAAAATGGCACTCCTAGTGCTAAAACAAATGCAGCAGTGTTACAATGCTAAAGTAATCAGAAACCTCCGATAACCCTAACAAACACTGCCGCGCTGTATACTAGAAACGCCGGACCGCTTTCAAAGCAGTCCAGCATATTAATTAGGCGGCAGTCCGAGATGCTGCCTCGTCCCGCCCCGCCCTCTTCAAGGCCAGAGGTGACTGCTATGTGTCATGTATCAGTCACTGCCCCTAATCCTGCCCCCTCATGAATAGGCCGGACCACTTTGAGAGCGGTCCGGCGTTTCTAGTGTATAGCGCGGCAGTGTTTGTTAGCGTTATCAGAGGTTTCCGATAATACTAGCAGTGTAACACTGCTGCATTCGCTTTAGCAATAGGGGCTACTTCCTTAAGGAGTTAATGTTGCATGCCCCACTTTTCAGTTTATTATTTTTTTACAAAAGTTTAAAATATTAAATAAATTTCATTCCACTTCACAATTTTGTCCCACTTGTTAATTCTTCACCAAAAAATTACAATTTTATATCTTTATGTTTAAAGCCTGAAATGTGGCAAAAGATGGGTGTGCCACAATCAGGAACAAGGGTTTACGGTATTTGTGTCGTTTAACTTTTAAATAGTCAATAGTTTGAATAAGACCATAGCGTTACACCTATCACTACAATGTTATGACTTAGCTTATGTAAGATTGAAATCAATCAGTGCTGACATCTTCTTTCAGTCATGTCATTTATTTTGGCCAAATGCCCTTGTGTTCTCACTTATGTGGTTGAAAGAAAGCAGCAAACTTAGGGTGGAATGACAACATAAATCATTTATTAGGACATCATGTTAAGAAAACAAAGCCAAGAAACATAGTTCGACATTGTCAATTGTCTTTGAAACAAATTCATGGTTTATTTCAGAAATGCATAAATACAGGCGGTCCCCTACTTAAGAACACCCGACTTACAGATGACTCCTAATTACAAATGGACCTCTGGATATTGGTAATTTACTGTACTTTAGCCCTTGGCTACAATAAACAGCTATAACAGTTATTACAAGTGTCTGCAATTAAGCTTTATTGTTAATCCTGGTTCTAATGACAATCCAACATTTTTTAAAATCCAATTGTCACAGAGACCAAAAAAATTTTGTCTGGAGTTAAAATTATAAATTATACAGTTCTGACTTACATACAAATTCAACTTAAGAACATACATCTAGAACCTATCTTGTAGGTAACCCGGAGACTGCCTGTAATGGATATGGATATATAGAAAATATGTACACAACTGACATTTAAAGTGTTAGGTTATTTTAATTGTTTTTTTGTACTGTGTGTGTAAGTGTGGAGGGCAGGATATTAGGGAATTTAACAATATACACTTATTAAATGTTCTGCACCACTTTCTTGAAATGTAAAGTAAAGCCCCCGGGTTCAGAAATTAGTCTTTTACCTCATCAGCTGCCCTTTCTGTCCATAAAATGGCCTCAGATGGAGGCTCATGTGATCTCTACCTGTCCATGACCAATCTCCCTTCCAGGACCTTATGATTATATTTATGAATATAAGCTTAAGGTCCAGGAAGTTTGATTAGTCATGGTAAGTTATGATCACATGACACTCTATTTGAGGCCATTTTATGGACAGCAATGGCAGCTGATGAGGTAAAAGCAACTTCTTAACCAAGCAGGTTCTCTACACGTTTCAAGCAATAGAGGTACATTCATAATTTACCTAATATCCTGCCCCCTCCACACTTACACACACATTACTAAAAACTTGTAAAATAAAGTTATAAGTGATGTAGTGAGCACGTCAGTTGCAGTACCTCTCTTATCTAGACCAGATTGATGAAGCTAAAATTGGACACCCTATCTAAAAAAAGTCTCTGCCATCCCTTAAACCTTACCCAATTACTTCAGTGAGCAAAAGATATCTAGAAATTTTATGTTGAAGGGTCGATTTTCTTCTTTGCATTCACAATGGAGCTGCTGCGATTCACTAATTTCCTGCATATGCCGCTTCCCCGCTGAGGTCCGCCGGAGTTCACCTTTTTTTCTCGGTGCATGTGAGTGCTGATCTTGCGATACACTTTTGAATGTTAAATCCCGCACGTTGTCCGAATCCACGCCCCCCCCCCCCTTCTAAATGCGATCCACGGACCCTAAGTAAATGAGCCCCAATATGTTACCATGGAAATATGGACAATGAACTAAAAGTTTGCTGATATATAATCCCTTGTTTTAATTAGATATGAAATAAATGTAAAGAGTTTATATGGTATAACGGGTTGCAGATACATTTTTTGTGAAGTTTCAATGAAGACTTCTGGAGCCTTACTGATTGTATAGCCGGATTGAGTATAGCGTATAGAAAAGCTTCTTAGTGTTGGTTTTTGTGATGATATTTTGTATGCATACATGTCAGGAGCTCTCCCAATGCATACAAATCTTATAACCAGGTATAAGTAAAATACCATAATGAGGTCACCCATAATGTACTTTGGTAAACTTGTTGAACTAAAGTCCCGGAGGAACCCTTCATGAACATTACTCCCAAGTCAGTTGCCAGGGACATCTGCATGCTACTCCAATTGTTGCCATAGGAGTGATGTTCATGAACAGGCATGCATATAGTAATGAGTGCATGGCCGTCTGACCTCCACCTACAGCACTGAGAGCCATGCAGAGCCCTCCTGTCTCATTACCATAATTTAAAAGTTGATTTTAGAAGGAAGGTGGCTACAGATAACACATGTAAGGAGATTACCACAGTTACTGTCCCTGGATCTTTGAGTAAGTGGTCCTGTTTTATCAAGCTTGATTTTTATGGTAGATTTTTTTACATAAAATAAGATGCCACACACACACTGAGATTTTTTTCATCTTTATTGTACAACCTGGATACCATAATTATAATTTCCTTTTATTGCTTAATGTCTGACACTTCTAAATGGGATTAGTAGTTTGATACAAGTTATTGTTCTCACTAGATAATATTAACAGGCATCTGTTCCTACGTAGCTTGTTTCACAAGAGCTGAGGCATGTGTGCTCTTCATAAAATACCTTCACACAGGAAAAGGGAACTACTATTTCTGTCTGTTATAGATAGAACATATCTAATTCCAGGAGCAATCTGCTGACAGCTCCACTTCCCCAGCATTGAAGGTACCACCTTGCCATGTCTCACAAGAGCATTCAATACTTACCATTTGTAGAAGTGTATGTTTGCTACATTTAGATTGAAAGTATCTTTTGTTAAATTTAGCAACCAGAGTCAGTAAGTTAAGAAAAAGATGTCTTATTCATAGTGTACAACAAGTGTCTAATGCTCACCCAAAGCACATAAAAAAGAACGAAAAAATAGGAATGATCAGCAGGGTTGTGTTGTAGAAGGTGTCACAAAATCACACATCAAGTAACACGTTTCCACATCACCCTGAGACGGTGCCAAGATTACACCTGCGATTTAAAACCAGCCTACTGCTCTCAGCATTGTAATGCCAGCTATGCAGACTTCACTTGTTCAATGGAGAAATCACACAAACATTTTTTTTTTCAACACAATGATTGCTCTTACATAGTTGACGGTATAGAAGTTATAAAGATAAATTCAATTCACTGATATGAGAAACAGTTTTATGTCTAGAATTACTTTCTGGTAAGCTGGGGCCCCTAACACAGACAACTAGCATGGGAATCCAAGCATGCATCTAGTCCAGTGGCGTAAGCGGGAGAGGATGGGCCCCCTAGCAGATTTCTGCATATGGCCCATCTTCCCCTTAAAAAATATACACATATTTGTATGTTAATACAATCACACAAATTCATATATACACACATTTATATACAGGCAGTCCCCAGGTTACATACAAGATAGGGTCTATAGGTTTGTTCTTAAGTTGAGTTTGTATGTAAGTCGGAATTGTATATTTTATCATTGTAATCCCAGCCAGAACTTTTTGGTCTCTGCGACAATTGGATTTTAAAAATGTTGGGTTGTCATAAGAATCAATATTAACAATAAAGCTTCATTACAGACACCATTGATAACTGTTACAGCTGTTTATTGTAGCCTAGGACTAAAGTACAATAAATTACCAATATCCAGAGGGCCGTTTGTAACTAGGGGTCGTATGTAAGTCGAGTGTTCTTAAGTAGGGGACCGCCTGTACTTAAATTCTCACACACATGAAGTTCTATACTGATACACACATTTATATACTCACACAGTATAAAAACACATACATACATGTATACACTCATATGCACACATTTATGTACTCATACTTATATACAAACTCATACATTATATACACACAGTATGTACACATCCATACATTTATACGCACATATACACATATGGTGGAGATTTATCAGAAGAGTCTGAGAGCAGAACTGTTCTAGTTGTCCATGACAGTGCCCAGCTTTGATTTTCTCACAGGTGTTTAAAAAATGAAAGCTGAGCTCTGATTGGTTTCTGTAGGCAACTAGAACAGTTTTACCTCAGAAACTTGTGCTAAATCTACCCCTATTATAGTATATACACATCAAATTTGCACACAAAGGAGGCATTGATCATAGTTTTTAGAATGTTTTGCTGATTTTTGGGGAAATTTTTACGGGCTCAGTTATTAAATTTGTCTCTAATGGTGAATGGCTGTTCTGCAGTGAATGGCATGGTATCTATCACAATTTTGTGCCTAAAAATTCACAAAAAAGTCACAAATATACACCTGCTCTAAGCAGGTGCACTTGAGAAAAACCTACATTTTCATTACTGAAAACAAAGGTATTCGCTTCCAAAATTGAAAATAAACTCCGTACGGTGACACACGCCCATATCCGGGTTATGGGGACGTGTATACATCGGCCATATATACGTCCCCCAATGGCCGTGTGAATGCAGTGTTAGAGAAAGGTTAACAGACTGATAAAATAGAGATGTGGGAATAGCATTTTAAAGGAAATCTACCATCAGAATCAAGCATGATAAACCAGGCTGTGGTAATGTTTTTATATTTGTTATACAATGCCATCCTTCTTCCTAAAATCAACTTTTAAAATTATGTTAATGAACCTGAGGGGTACCCTAGCCTCTCTGCGATCTGGCTTTACAGGCTGTTGTATATATACTCTGCACTATTCCGTCATCAGGAATAATTGCTATGGGACTTCCAGGGTGATTTACAGGTTAAGATAATCTCAGAAGTCCTTATTACAATTGGTAGTTTTAGGGTGTTTGTGATTCCTCTGTGATGACCATGAAAAAGGCTTCCTAAATCGAAACATGTTGGTCGTTCATGTTGTTTATGTATCCTGTACATTTTTATAAGAATTCAATCAAGACAACTTATTGTGCTGGGACCTGTTCTTTTATGAATTGGGAGTTCCTCTGTTCTGCTAATCACAGGGTCCCAGTTCATGAATTATAATAATAATAATAATAATAATAATCTTTATTTATATAGCACCATCAAATTCTGTAGCGCTTTACAAATCATAGGGGACATATACAACTATATTACATTACACAGAACAAACAGTCGTATGGAACAATATGAGTGAGGGCCATGCTCACAAGAGCTTACAGACTATGAGGATGAGGGGGTGACACAAGAGGTTGTATAATGGTCCAGCCATTCTTTATAAGGGAGCAATATAAAATAATTTAATAAATAATTTAATAAATAAAAATGTTGCTGCTTGAACCAGCCATCAGCCACCATCTTATTTACAGGGTCCTAGGTGAAAAAGACTGCAGAGAAGCCTGGAGCTTGGTAAATATCTGGAATAGTAAAGGGAAAGTTGACATTTCATGCAGTTAGCGTGTGTGATAGGCTGGCCTAAAAAGATGGGTTTTAAGAGCACGTTTAAAGCTTTGGAGGGTGGGTATTAGTCTGAGACTCCGGGGAAGGGCATTCCAAAGAATTGGAGCAACTCGGGAGAAGTCCTGGAGACGTGCATGAGAGGTTCAAATTAAGGTAGAGATTAATACAGAAGGAGACAGGCAGCCAGTGCAATGATTGGCACAAACTGGAGCCATCCGTGTAGCATTTGACCTAAAAGACGAGCCTGGCTGCTGCATTAAGAATTGATTAGGAGAGGAGAGTTTAGCAAGTGGAAGACTGATTAGTAGGGAGTTACAGTAGTCTAGTCGAGAGTGAATAAGTGCAATAATTAGCATTTTAGAAGTTTAAAATGTCAGAAACCGTCGGATTCTCGAGATGTTTCTGAGATGCAAGAGTGAGCAAGAGATTGAATATATGGTGAAAAGTAGAGGTCAGAGTCCAGCACAACCCCAAGACAGCGGGCCTGCTGCCTCGGTGCTATAGTGATCCCACAGACTGAGATGGAGAGGTCAGGGTTGGGTTGGTTAGTAGATGGTGGAAAGACAAGAAGTTCAGTCTTAGAAAGATTACGTTTCAAGAAGAGAGAGGACATGATGTTAGAGATAGCAGAGAGACATTCACTAGTGTTCTGGATTAAGGCAGGGGTGATGTTACGTGCAGAAGTATATAGCTGGGTGTTATCAGCATAAAGATGATACTGGAAACCAAATCTGATGATGGTTTTTCCAATGGGGGCAGTATAGAGGGAGAAGAGAAGAGGACCTAGGACTGAGCCCTGAGGAACCCCAACACTGAGAGGAAGATGAGAAGAGAAGGATCCAGAAAAGGAGACACTGAAAGTGCAGTCATAGAGATAGGAAGAAAACCAAGATAGTGCAGTGTCCTTTAGGCCAATGGAGCGAAGCATCCTAAAAAGGAGCTGGTGGTTCACAGTATCGAACGCTGCTGATAGATCCAGGAGAATGAGGCGAGAATAGTCACCTTTGGATTTAGCAGTGAGGAGATCATTGGAAACTTTATAAAGAGCAGTTTCAGTGGAGAACATAGAGTGGAAACCAGATTGTAGGGGGTCAAGGAGGGAGTTAGCTGAGAGATAGTGGGTTAGTCGAGAATAGACCAAGCAGGAGTTGAGAGGGAGGTTAGAAACTGGTCTGTAGTTAGTAGCACTGGATGAGGTGAGCAGTGACTGCTGGGGAGAGAGTCTGTACCAGATGTGAGGGGATGGGGTCACTGATACAGGTAGTGGGGGGAGCAGAGGAAAGGAGCCTGGACACTTCTTCCTCTGTGACTGGCTCAAAGTAAGAGAGTGAACAAGATAAGGTACCGGAGGGAACGGGATTGGAGGGGTGACTGGATTGAGCAATTATTCCCTGGCGAATACAATCAATTTTATCCTTAAAGTAGGTGGCCAGATTTTCAGCCCCAATGTCTGTGACAGGTGGTTGTACCTTTGGTGATAGTAAGAAGTGAAGGGTATCAAAAAGCCTTTTGGGGTTATTAGAGAGATAGGATATGAGATTAGTAAAATAGACCTGTTTAGCAAGGTGAAGGACAGAGTTATACGGTTTTAGCATAAATTTGAAGTGTAGAAAGTCTGCAGATGTGCGAGATTTTCTCCACAGACGTTCAGCAATCCTGGAGCACTGCCAAAGGAAACGAGTTTGCTCAGTGTGCCAAGGTTGCCTGCGTGTGTGTTGAAAATTTCGGATAGTGAGTGGTGCCATCTCATCTAGCGCGCTTCTGACCGTGTGATTATAGTGGTTAGTAGCTAGGTTTGGAGAGGTAAAAGAGGAGATGGGGGACACTGCATACTGTACGTTTTCTGTGAGTTGATGAGTATCTATTGCACGTGGGTTCCGGTATGAATGATGGGTGGAAGGATTCTGAGAAGGTGGAGGATTATTGAAAGTAAAAGAAAGGAGATTATGGTCTGAAAGTGTAAAGGAGGAATTGGTAAAATCAGATATTGAAGATGGTCGGGAGAAGACCAAATCAAGGATGTTTCCCTCACTATGAGGAAAACGCAGAGTTGTGAAAGACCTAGAGAAGTAGTTAGTGCTAAGAACTGAGAGGCAGGAGGGGAAATGGGAGGAATATTGATATAACAGGGATATTGAAGTCTCCCATGATGATGGTTGGAATGTCACAGGATAGAAAGTAAGAGAGCCAAGAGGCAAAGTGGTCAAGGGACTGATGGGGTGAGCCAGGAGGACGGTATACTACAGCCACTCGAAGAGAGAAATGGCAGAAAAGTCTAAGGGCGTGGATCTCAAAAGATGGGAAAGTAAGAGAGGGTACAGGACGAATGACCTGGAAAGTGCATTGTGGAGAGAGGACTATGCTTATCCCACCTCCCTGCCTATTCTCAGGTCTGGAACAGTGCGAAAAGTGTAAACCGCCATAAGACAATGCCCCAACGGAGGTGGAGTCATCCTTCTGGAACCATGTTTCTGTAATGGCAAGCATGTCAAAAGAAAGAAAGAGGTCATGAACTGATTCTAGTTTATTACACACAGAACGGGCGTTTCATAGGGCACATTTAAAAGTGGTTACGGGTGGAGGCGGAGAAGAGGGGATAAACTGAATCTTTATAAGGTTAGCAGGGTTTCTTTGTGAAGCGTTAAAATAAGCAGCGGGTTGGCCTGGGTTAGGAGAGATGTCCCCTGCAGCAAGCAGAAGGAGAAAGAGAAGAGATAAAAGATGTTTTAGAGATTTATAAGAAGTTATTTCTTGCTTCACAGCAGAAGACTGTGATAAGTTAGTATGGTTACATAACGTATAGAGTGTGTGAGTGGTAAAGAAAGGTGAGTGAAGAAGGGAGGCATTGATATGGATAGTTGGTAGTAGAATAGATGGACAGTAGGCAAATAAAACAACCATAGCAAACAGAGAGAAAATGGAACCATTTTTAGACAAACATAATTGTTCCAGACATGTAATTCCTATCCTGTGGATGCTTTTTAAATTAAAAATCCCCTTTGGAGTATGTGCAACTTGAGTATGAGTAAGCATTATCAAGCATTATCAAGCTTTATCAAGCTAGGATAGGATACCTGGGAATGTAGGCCTGAAAAATCCTGTTGATTTTAGCAATATAGCCAGCAAAGAAATAGCTTTTTATCTATTGATAAAATAAAGTATATAATTTTAACTCTTATTTTAAATGCCCCCAAGACGGCAAGGTGCAAAATCATAAGGCAGTAAAAAAAGTCATATAGGACAGTATGGTAGCAAGCACAGAAGAGTATATGATGGTAAATTTTAAAGTGCCTTGACGCTGCCCCAGTCGCTGATTGGTTTACAGGCAGTTCCCGGGTTACATACAAGATAGGGTCTGTAGGTTCGTTCTTAAGTTGAATTTGTATGTAAGTCAGAACTGTATATTTTATCATTGTAATCCCAGCCAGAACTTTTTTTGGTCTCTGTGACAATTGGATTTTAAAAATGTTAGGTTGTCATAAGAACCAGGATTAACAATAAAGCTTCATTACAGACACATTTGATAACTGTTACAGCTGTTTATTGTAGCCTAGGACTTAAGTACAGTAAATTACCAACATCCAGTGGTCCGTTTGTAACTAGGGGTCGTATGTAAGTTGAGTGTTCTTAAGTAGGGGACCGCCTGTATTTGGCAATAACTCAAACAGGCACCTGTGACATACCCTCAGTTCAGAGAGGCAGCAAGATTTCAATCACTCAGCACTCTGCAGAGGATTCACCTTGGTGTGCTACTCATCCAGTAGAACTCAAATTGCTGAACTAGAACCTGCAGGAGTACTGACAGCTGTATGATTAGTTCTGTTTCTAAGTTTACCTCTGAGGAGCAAGACTCTTCTTGAAATGACTGTTTTAACTCTGCAACTTTTGTGAAACTTTTAAAAATAAATACTTTTGTAATTTTAACATATTAATAATAATCTGTACACATATTCTAAAAAAGAAAAAGGGAAGGAATAAAAAGGTTTATACTAAAAGTTATTGTTGAATGGGAATACTTATTATCACTTGCAGGGATAAAACATGTTAGCAGATCCGTACTGAATATATAACAGTGGCTATTAGGGCTGCAAATGACATGTTCTATAGTATTGTGTCATGATCTCGGACATAGATTGATATGATTTAACCTGACTGAATCTCTTCTAAAGATTGCATATGACATGCTTTGATGAGAATTAGGAATATTCTTCCCAGGCTATCTGTGCTCATTTTTTGATTGTAATTGTTTTCGATGATGGGATTTAGTGCCTTTAGATATTGACCTCTGGTAAATATCACACTGTCATCTATATAATTGGCCAAAATCATGTACCAACAAAGGAACATTTTTTATTACTATTTTAGAAATAGGGGCACTAGACTAAAGGACAACAGCCATGACAATGAACCCTAAAATTCTAGCCCCCTTGCCTGATTACCTCTGCATATCCTAGGTCAGTGATGGTGAACCTTTTAGATACAGAGTGCCCAAACTACAACCAAAGCCCACTTTCATGTAGCAAAGTGCCAACATGACAATTTAAGCAGTAGCCTATTGATCCCTGTTGTATCACAAGTTTCAATCATATTGGCGTCCTGAGGACACCAATACAATAGAAAGCAGGAGACATTTGGATTGTAGCTTCCCTCCAGAGTTCCCTGCCCACAGAAAAGGCTCCGAGTGCCACCTCTGGCACCCGTGCCATAGGTTTGCCACCACTGTCCTAGGTGATATTGGACAACCATGAAGACAGTCCTTTCCTACGCCACAGTGCAGACAAGAAACAAAGGCAAACAAACAGATAAACACACAAGGGGAGGTAAACAATCTGGGTCACAACTGGAATAGCATATACAGTACAGAATTGAATACACCAAAGAATAGTCACAAATCGGAAAACAGTCCGCGGACCCTTAGTAAATGAGCCCCATTATAACAGATTCTCTCTTTGTATTTATGTAAATTCTAGCTGTAGCTCCCGGATTTGCCCAGGATAGTAAATAACTGCTCTTAGCTGTAACAAAAAGAATGGGTTAACAAAAATATTTTATATGTATCTGTAGACCGTCTCTGTCTCGAGCACTCTCATTCCAGTAACTGTGTGTCTCAGGCACTCTCATTCCAGTGACTGTCTGTCTCGGACACTCATTCCAGTGACTTTCAGTCTCAGGCACTCTCATTCCAGTGACTGCCTGTCTCGGGCACTCTCATTCCAGTGACTGTCTGTCTCAAGTACTCTCATTCCAGTGACTGTCTGTCTCAGGTACTCTCATTCCAGTGACTGTCTGTCTCAGACACTCATTCCAGTGACTTTCAGTTGCGAGCACTCTCAATCCAGTGACTGTCCGTCTTGGTTACTCTCATTCCAATGACTGTGTGTCTCTGGCACTCTCATTCCAGTGACTGTCTGTCTCAGGAACTCTCATTTCATTGACTGTCTCGGGTACTCTCATTCCAGTGACTGTCTGTCTCGGGCACTCTCATTTCAGTGACTGTCTCAGGCACTCTCATTCCAGTGCCTGTCTCGGGCACTCTCTGCTTCCAGTGACTGTCTGTCTCACGTACTCTCATTCCAGTCACTGTCTGTCTTGGACACTCATTCCAGTGACTGTCTGTCTCGGGCACTCTCATTTCAGTGACTGTCTCAGACACTCTCATTCCAGTGACTGCCTGTCCCGGGCACTCTCATTCCAGTGACTGTCTGTCTCGGGCACTCTCATTCCATTGACTGTGGGTCTCGGGCACTCTCATTATAGTAAATCTGTAAGGCCAAGGTGTTATTAGCCTCTCTTGAGCTACGTCCGGATCTGCCTATTTTTTAAATTTTTTTTGTAAGTGGCCCAGAAGGTTTGAAAAACGGTCTACATTTTATGGGATGCATTGCACCACTAGCACCGTGTCTGGGTCGATTTTAAGTTTCCCTTAATACTTATTTGAAGTATGTAAATTGTCTGCTGTCCAAGGGCTTTTGGCTTTGAGGAAGGATCAACTGCATGTCTGGAGAATAGGACTGAAATGTTGTACCCCATAAATAATGGAACAGTCATAGGTTCTGAATGTCTTAATATCACAGCACCACTGAGATCTGCTGAGAGCAAATGAAAACATAAACAGTTTTGCAGCCATAGAAAAATTCGATTTAATATATTGCTTTCAATTGCACCCTTATTTTCTCTTGTGGTTGCAATATTTCTTGTGATCATCACATCAGCTTCCAAAATGATTTTCAGGATATATAAATAAATCATTACTTCTTCCACTTTTTTTTCTAGCAATTCAACATTATATTCTTTCTTTTCAGTCCATGTATACCCAGTAGCACATTCTCAGCTGAAAAAGACTAATTGTTCTGGAGCTCTGAGGCATGATTTGTACAATAACGCTTGAGTTGTTTTGTCTTAATATGTATATCTGAGAAAGAGGGGGAAAGGGTCACATGACTACAAACTAAAGGCCACTTTCACATAGCTCTGCAGTTTTAAGGTTAAGAATTTTTAAGTCAAGGCCAGTTGTAAACGCAGAAGATGTTTGACTTAAAGGGGATGTGTCATTAGCAATATTTGTCCTCTAGAAATGTATAAATGTGGGGTAGGGTATTGGAATCACAGCTGATGGACTCTGTGATCAGCAGTACAAGGGATTACAAGTCTGATCCATAGTATGGAGACTAAGGGTGTGGTTACACATTGCATTCCAATCTGTTCTTGGTCCGTTCTTGCGTTTTTGCATGATTACCATGCGTTTGGGTGGATTGGATCTGTTGTTCGTAATTTCTGGAGATGAAAGCAGCTGTATTAACATTTTCACAGCTGCTTACACTTCCATAAATGAAGAAAAACATATTGAAACCAGCTAAATGCATGGTAAACATGCAAAAACGTGTTTCCAGTGCATTTAAAAATGCACCAAGAACGAACCAAGAACTCACCGTGTGACCACACCCTTTAGTCGTGTTTTGGGTGTGCTGTATGCTGATCCAGAAGTCCAACAGAAATCAGATGGCACAAGGGGGATCTCCATCCTGTGCTTGTATTAACTTCTATGACACTTCTGGATCAATAACATCCAAAATCCAAAGTGGATCAGGGGAACTTGCAAACCCCAGTTATGCTGACTGTGGGAGATCCAATAGCTGAGACTATTGTATTATTAATATCACAACCCCTTTAATTATAACTAGTGTAGCACGCCAAGCAGACTACTCCTATGCCATAAAACCACAGCAAAAGAGTATTAACCCATCTACAGTTTATTGTGATCTACCTTTCAAAGAAGGAGAAGGAATTACATAAGTATGTCTGCATCGTAGTAGAACCATGAGGATTGCATGCACCCACAAGGTTTGTTTTCCAATAAAACATCCTTTATTAAGCCAATTCAAAACTTACAGGAGAGATGAGGTAGTGCAATATCAGGCGTTCCCGGCTGGCAGCGCTTCTTCTGTCTTTTGTCATATGACAAAACTTTCCCTTTAAACCCTGTTCTAAACCATTCCCCTGTTTCCTATTGGTTATTTGGTACATCAAAACATGTTACCGGTGATAGTATATTATGCCAGTTAGCCTTTATTATACCATCAATCAATCAAATATTTTAATTTTGATGTACCAAATTACCAATAAGAAAGAGTGGTTTGGAACAGAGTTTAAAGGGAAGGTTTTGTCATATGATCAGTGTAAGACACACAACCATCTGGGGGGCGTATGCATGGTCACAAACTTGTGGTGTACATACATCCCCCATAGATGGGTACGGCACTCGGGCTTGGTACGATGAGCACAACAAGTGCCTGCTCTATCTTTGGCCGTATCAACGACCGTGCAGCTACTATTTTCTATGGAGAAGGGAGGGGATGAGCAGGGGTCAGCCCCTCCTCCTTTCCCACGCGCCAACGTATATGCCCACCCAGCTATGGCTGAATAAATGGCTTTCTAAAGGATGTTTTATTGGAAAGCAAGTCGGGTGAGTGTAATGCCATCCTTGTGGTTCTACTATGATGCAGACATACTTATGTAATTTGCTTTTGTGTCAAATCATAGAAAAACATTACCTTGTGAGAAGATACGTAAAATTAAAAAAATATATATACCTTTTGAGTATATATAATTAGATATACCATACAGTACTACAGAATACTAATCACATAATAATCATGTAAATCTTATATAACAAAACCCCACATCCAGGCTCCTCCTTGTCACAGTGATGAAGCATCAGATCTGATCTTGTAGAAATGCTTCGCACTATACATAAACTCATGACTGTAAAACCTTATTCAGGCTATGCCTTATAGAGGATGCGCTCCATTCTAGTGCATATGTGACTGCATTTCTTATTGATCACAGGGATGCTTGTGGAAATTGTATCTGCAGGGCAATGAAGTAATAAAGCCATTGGGAGATCAGAGTCATCTTTATGACCCTCCATGACATTAAATTCAAAGTGCATTTGCAGAAAAGCCAGATTCATTCTCAAATAATATTCAGGTTGTGGCTGGATTCCGTATGAAAGAAGATACATGAAGTCCAAGTTTATTTCCAGGACTTCTCCTGAAATGCATTTTTAGATAAAGTGAGCCTGTCACCAAGACAGTTATTTTTAGCAAGGGGCAGGAAGAATGCATGAGGAGACAGGCACAAAGACTTCTGCAGCTGATCCTCCCGCCCCCGAGGACTCACCACATGCTGCTGGCAGGGAGACCGGTAATGTGAAATAAAGTTTTATAAACCAGTGGCAGTATTCAGAATGCTGACAAAGGAATTATAAAAGTCAGCTAATCATAAGCCATTGGAACCTGTCACCAGCTTAAAATGACATTCCTGCTGACAGGTTTTCTTTAAAGGACATCTATCACCAGATCAAGGATTGTACACCAAACATACAGACATACTGGTGTGTGCCCCCTCTGTCAGGATCTGCTGTTCTTTTAGCTTCTTATGCCCCAGTTTTTAAGAAAAAAATGCTTTTACAATTATGCAAATGAGCCTGAAGGGCATCAAGCTCCATAGGAGTTAATGGAGCCTGGAGCCCATTGGACTCATTTGCATATTTTTAAAGCCCTTTTTTCTTAAAAACAATGGGATAGTAAGCTAAGAGAACAGCAGATCCTACCAGAGGGGGCACCAGTATGTCTGTATGTTTGGTTTACAATCCTTGATCTGGTGATAGATGTCCTAAATTAATGTTCTATTTCTCAAAATTCTATTCTAGAAAGTCTATTCCTTTGGCTTTGTGCCATTACCCCTATATTTTTAGTTTTGTTTCATTAGTTATTATTCTGTCATGTCTGAATTTTTTCAGTATATTTATCCTTTGATTTGTTAACTGACACGCAATATTTTGAAGATATATATTGAAGACTATTAGTATTTATTAATTAGAGCACTTTTAATTCCATGCACATAGTAAGAAGTGTTTACACTGTATGAATACAAGAACAAATTAATTCTAAACCAGACTGAATTGACACAAGTCAAAGGAGGACCCTGCTTTTGAGGGTTCGCAATCTATATGAAAGGGTAACAGGGATACACAAGGTGAGGGAGCAGAGCAGAGACGTTTATCGTTATCATTTATCGTTATGTTATATTGTATGTTATACTATATGTTGTAGTATTGTATTATCATTGCATTATTATTCCTACTAGAAAAGTAGCACATTGAGTGCTGAGTAGTGTAATTTTCTGCAAGGACGAGCCTCAAACTGCTAATACCTAGTTGCCAAACTAGCTTTAAATTTCTAGAACTTCAAAAAAGTTTCAGTGGGAATAAGAATAGACTTAAAAAGGCAAAACAGCACAAACTTGATGGATCTCCAACGTCCTCTGAGTTAGCAGAGACTGACACTCTCCAATGTAGCCACTATCCAATGTTAAACCTGCTGGACTGCAAGTAGGTCACATGTTATCAGTGAAATATAGGAAATCCCAGTACCATATTAAAAACATTTAAAACATTTTTTAGGATTCTAAAATCTCATGTGAGATAGGCAGAGCCTATGCATTTCTAGCATGGCAACACCCTCTGTTACACATAGGCTTTGTCTATCTCTCATAGCAGGAGATTTTAAAAGGAAGTGGTAAAGCCATTAAGTGACATATTTCTTCATATCCCTCTTTGAGCTACAATTCCGCAACCAAGTGAACTAATCCTGGCGGAAAGTTTATGTAGCTGAAACGTAATGTTTCATTGGTCCCTGCAAAACGATAATATAAAAGTGCTTCTTTATGAGAATCATACAAGCCTCATATAGAATAAGGTCTATTCTCACAGCAGGAAAAGAGAGGAGCGCTCAGTTATACAGCAGTAAAGTGTCGGAAGACATGGATTTTATTGGCTCTTCAATTCCGTTTGGGAAACTGAATTTTCTACAAGGTGACAGATGGTATTAATGAGAAATGTGCGTTTAGCAATGCTACTAATTCATTCTAACTCCTGGGGGTCAGATTACTAAAGGGTGTGGAAAACCTGCATAATTTCCAGGCTTCTGCTTGTATCAACTCACCAGGGTGAGCGCAGAAAAAGTCTGGAAGATTTATCAAGCTGCAGACCCGGCTTGTTTTCGTTGAGTCTAAAGCAGATGTGAACAGATGTTTAAAATGGCAGATTTCTGCACAGACTTATTACCTGACTTTTCATTGTTTATGTGACGACAGGGCGATACACCACATTTTTCTGTATTTCAGGTGATGTGACCTCCCATGCAGGAGAGATCCTGTTTCACCTTACTTGACTGTGATTGAGTAAAATAGATGGGTATAATGTTCCACAGCATAAATCTCTCCCCTTGAACATCTGTTCCCATATGATGAATGCACCGTGCCATCCACTGTCACCAAACACCTGAGAATAGCAGTAACAAGGAATATGACCGCATGTGTCACCGTAATTGTCCTTATTTATATAACTAGGTGACCTTCTGAGAGATTACATGTACTGCTTTAATAATATTAATAGAACATTTGCCAGAATAAGAGAGAGCAAAATGGTATTAACCCAGAAATTTAGGTCTGTCGACTTGCCAGTATGGATAGGTTTAATACTTGACACCAATGTGGACTGCAGGTGAGGACTATTCCACAAGACTCTAGAAGTGCTTTACTTATTCACTTATATTGATTATATAGCAGCCGCAACATTCATAAGACCTCCAAATGCTTCCAGTTTTTCCTGCCAGATTTAATGCATGACCCATAGAAAGAACATTGTGGCATGGTACATAGAAGATATATTCTGGAGCTATGCTTCCATGGGAGAATAATCCCATAATATATTGCCACATGTATCTATATATGGCAGCACAAAAAGTTGCCTACCTTTGTATAGTACAGAGGGATCATGTACTGGTGTCCGGTTTCTGGGAATATTGCTCTGCAGTTTGTGTAAGGCCTTAGTTTCACCCCACTAAACTACTAGTCCCTCAAATGTCTTTTCTAAAATTCCCTTTTTTATGTGAATTCCGATCCATTTACTTATAAAATAAAATCTCTAGCAAAGTCAGGTAAATATATCTTACACCATTTTCACATGAGATGAGTCAAAGAAAGTGGTTGCAGGGGTAGCGTCATTTCAAACAAGAGCACCGGAGGATGGGGAGGCCCCCGCATGAGCTGATCCTGCTAGCCAGCTGATCCACTGCCACGACGTCTACGAGGCAGCAAGGCTGGCTAGCACATACGCAGTGCAGAGGTGTATCATACAAGGCGCATCTGTTTCTCCCTCCAGGTACACACAGGGCCGGAGGAGAGATAACAGGGGCACTGCGCATGTGCAAGATTGCAAACAAGAGAGCCGGAGGACTGGGAGGTGCCGGAGAGCCAGGAGGCAGGGCAGGTATTGGCTCGATGGAGGGAAGGAGGCAGAGTTTACATGATAATGTGACCTGGAGGGTGGGTGAGGGCTTGACTCCTATACCCCGAATCCCACCCCCAGCCTAGTACCTCTCTGTACATATAACTTTATTTTTCAGGATACAGGCAGCTTTAGACCGTTATAAGGACATGACTAGAGAACACTAAACAGCCACTATAAGGTATGTTTTCGAGTTTTAGAGCTGTGCAGGTGGTGACAGGTTCCTTTTAAGTGCCGAGTTCTTTGCTGTTTTTTAAGTGGTTTCATGCACTTTAAAAACAAAATAAGCCAGAATAACTTTAGAGGCAGTCCTATCAGTAATAGGCAGCAATGTCTGTATACATAATCCGCTCAGCTCCTCCCTCTCTAAAACATGAAGCTTGCATATAATACATTTGTGCAGATTTTCAAGTTGTCTATTCTACAATACTGGAGTAATTTGCACCACATGTATTAAGGGTTTTGCACAGTTTTAGGCAATATTCCTACTTCTACACAAAAAGTGTTTGTGCTCCAAAAAATAAGGTTGGTGTGCCTGTTTCGGGGTGAATGGTGAACTGTTTATCTTCCCTGTGTGTTTGTACCTTTTCTTCTTTTTTTCCTCCTGCTGTCCAGCAAACCTTTGTCTCTGTCCACTATTGTTTCACCAGACAAACCAGTTCGGCAGTCACCATTCAGCATTACCTGATCTTACCTGTGTGTGTGTTGTGGGGATTTGGCCCAGTAGAGACCGTGGTAGCGGGGTGCTGTGATGCAGTTCAAGACAGTGACACCAGGGTACAGTCCAAACAGGTCTCGCCTGCGTTTATTGCAGCAAAAATAAACCAGCCTTTACATTCAGGTATTTGAATAAACAAACAAAAAAAACCTACCCGTCAGGGTGCTAACTATACAAATAGTCCACTAACTCACACTAAACAAAGATCACGTGGCTGCTCCAGACACACAGGTCAGGGCTGTGTCCTCTCAGCCTCCTTCCACAGAGAGACAACCCACTCAACTCTGCTGAGTCATTTTATCCAGGCTAATTAGGCTGTTCCCATCACCTGTGTCCAAGGTGCTGGACAAACCCACCTCAGCACTAAGGCCTTGCATAGAAGCAAAACCTAGGGGAAACATACCGCCCATCCACAGTTAACCCCTTCAGTGTCTCACATACCCTCCCCCTCTGTTTGACCCTGTGGGGACGAACATTTTTGGCCATCAGACAGTGGGTACGGGATAGGGCATCGGCATTCCCATGCAGCTTTCCTGCTCGATGTTCCACCGTGAATTTAAAATTCTGGAGCATTAGGAACCACCTTGTGACCCTGGCGTTCCTCTCCTTGGCCTGACTCATCCAGGTTAGGGGAGAGTGATCAGTCACTAGTGTAAACTGCCGCCCTACCAGATAATACCTCAGGGATTCCAGAGCCCATTTGATCGCTAAGCACTCCCTCTCAACTATACTATAGTTCTTTTCAGGAGGTGTGAGCTTGCGGCTCAGGAATGTTACAGGATGTTCCTCACCCTCCACTACTTGGGACAGGACAGCCCCCAAGCCCACGTCAGAAGCGTCAGTCTGCACAATAATGGTCTTGGTGAAGTTAGGGGTGATCAGTATCGGTCCCTCACACAAAACCGTCTTAAGTCGCTGAAACGCCCCCTCAGCCTCTTCACTCCACTTTACCATCACCGCCCTGCTACCCTTAGTCAGGTCAGTCAGGGGTGCCGCTATTGTCGCAAAATCGGGGATAAATCGGCGATAATAGCCCACTATGCCCAGAAAAGCCCTCACTTGCTTCTTGCTCAAAGGTCGTGGCCACTGCTGGATCGCCTCTACTTTATTTACTTGGGGTTTGATGACCCCTCGCCCAATACGGTACCCCAGGTAACGGGCCTCTTCCAGACCCAGTGCACACTTTTGGGGGTTCGCTGTCAGCCCTGCTGCCCTCAGGGAGTCTACCACTGCTTGTACTTTGGCTAGATGACTCTCCCAGTCGTTACTATAGACTATGATGTCATCTAAGTAGGCCGAGGCATAACTCCGGTGAGGTTTTAGCACGAGATCCATTAACCTCTGGAATGCGGCGGGAGCCCCATGTAGCCCAAAGGGGAGTACCACGTACTGGAAAAGCCCATCAGGGGTAACAAAAGCGGTCTTCTCTTTAGCCCTGTCAGTCAGGGGTACCTGCCAATACCCTTTCGTCAGGTCAAGGGTGGAGAAGAACCTAGCCTGTCCAAGTCGTTCTATCAACTCGTCAACCCTGGGCATGGGATAGGAATCAAATTTGGACACCTCGTTCAACTTCCTAAAATCATTGCAGAAACGTAGGGAACCATCAGGTTTGGGAATCAACACAATAGGACTCGACCAGTCACTTTTAGACTCCTCGATAACCCCCAGGTCTAACATCTGCCTGACTTCTTCGGATATGGCAAGCCGGCGCGCTTCAGGGACCCGGTAAGGTTTTTGGTGTACCCGGATGTGGGGTTCGGTTATGATATCATGCTTGATGACTGAAGTACGTCCCGGTAACTTAGAGAACACCTCCATATTTCGGAGCACAAACTACTTCGCTTCCTGAATCTGGGCCCTGGAGAGGGACTCCGAGATCCGTACTTCAGGCACCTTGGCATCGGGGACACCTACCTCCGGTGTCCCCTTCTTGGAGACAGACGCCTTCTCTACTCCCATGGCCATCAGGGACTCTCTTTCCCTCCATGGCTTTAGGAGGTTCACGTGGTATATCTGTTCGGGTTTCCTCCTCCCCGGCTGAGATACCCTGTAGGTTACCTTCCCCACTCTCTCCATGACCTCATATGGCCCTTGCCATTTGGCCAAGAACTTGCTCTCCACGGTGGGCACCAGAACTAGCACTCTGTCGCCTGGGTTAAAGGTCCTGAGTCTGGCTGACCTATTGTAGACCCTAGACTGGGCCTCTTGTGCCCTTGTCATGTGCTCCTTTACAAGGGGCATTACCGCCGCTATGCGGTCCTGCATAAGGGAGACGTGTTCTATCACACTACGGTGGGGGGTCCTCTCCTGCTCCCAGGTCTCCTTGGCTACATCCAAAAGCCCACGTGGGGAACGGCCATATAACAGCTCAAAGGGTGAGAAACCCGTGGAGGACTGGGGAACTTCACGTATGGCAAACATCAAATAGGGCAACAAACAATCCCAGTCCTTCCCATCTTTGCTGACCACCCTCTTAAGCATCCCCTTCAAGGTCTTATTAAACCTCTCGACCAGGCCATCTGTCTGAGGATGATACACAGAGGTGCGGAGCTGTTTTACCTGTAGTAACTTGCACATCTCCTTCATTACCCTAGACATGAATGGGGTACCCTGGTCAGTCAAGATTTCCTTGGGGAGGCCTGTGCGTGAGAACACCTGGAACAGCTCCCTAGCAATATTTTTGGAGGAGGTGTTCCTTAATGGAATCGCCTCGGGATACCGCGTAGCGTAGTCCAGGATAACTAGGATGTATTGGTGCCCCCTGGAGGATTTGACTATGGGGCCAACCAGATCCATTGCAATCCGTTCAAAGGGCACTTCTATGATCGGTAGCGGGACCAAAGGACTCCTGAAGTGGGAGACCGGGGCAGTAAGTTGACACTCAGGGCAGGAGCTACAATACCGGTTTACCTCCTCCCACACCCCGGGCCAGAAAAATCTCTGCAGGATCCTCTCTCGGGTCTTCTCAGCACCTAAGTGCCCTCCCAGCACATGTTTGTGTGCCAACTCTAGCACCAGCCTACGGTGAGATTGGGGTACCACAAGTTGCTCAACCTCCTCACCCCGTATCTGGTCGACCCTGTACAACAGTTCCCCAATAATCACCATTCGGGGGTATATTTTATCAGCCCCTGGTATTTGGAGTACCCCATTTATCACCTTAACATTCTCCCGTGCTTTAACCAAGGTAGGGTCCTGTAGCTGTGCAGCCCCAAAATTTTCACGGGAAATCTCAAGGTCCAGCATGTCGGCCACCTCCTCGTGGCCCTCGACCTCACCAGCTAGGACCTCTAGGGGAGAGAATTCATCACATGGGGTCACCCCTACTGCTGGTGTGGGTACATCGGCCTCAAAGGGTTCAGGGGCCAAGGCCGGACATACCTGATGCCCATTATCTGCAACAGCACCTGAGGTGGGTCTTCGTCTCCAGAGGTCCCAAAACACCGGTAAGTCTCTGCCGATAATAGCCTCATGAAACAGGGTCCCCACCACCCCCACTTCATGGGTAACAGTACCACAAGGGGTATGTAGGTTGATGACAGCAGTGGGATATTCGCGAGTGTCCCCATGTATACATAACACTCCCACTCTCTGCCCACTGTATAGTCCAGGATCAACCAAAGTTCCCCGCACCAGGGTGACCAGACTCCCTGAGTCTAGCAAGGCTTCCACTGTGTGACCACCGATTCTGACCATGCATACTTGGGGTTCTGCATCCGTGACTGACTCAGCCGCCAGAACTGGCCGGGCAAACAGTGACACTCGCCGGGTCTGGTTGCAGTCCATTGGCTCCACTGACAGTGGACAGTTGGCAGCAATACGGCCCATTTCATGGCACCGCCAGCACTGGATGCGGCCATGACCTCTGTCACGAGCCTCACTGGGTTTCTGGGTATCCACGCCCCCCAATGAACCCCCTCCCAACCTGACATGTCTCCCCTTTTCCGCAGTAGCAGTCTTACTAGCTGGTTTGGTGACCCTGTCACTGGCACTGCTTCGTGTCGGAGAGGTAAGTAGCAGGTCCTCCGTAGCCCGATACCTCTCTACTAGGGACACAAGCTCCTCAGCTTTTGTGGGACCGGCCTGTCCAACCCACCGCTGGAGCCGAGAGGGCAGAGAACGGGTGAATTTGTCGAGGACCACTCTCTCTACCATCTGTGCGGGGGTGCAGTCCTCTGGTTGTAGCCACTTCCGGACAAGATGGATCAGGTCATGCATTTGGGAGCGTGGGGGTAATTTTTCTGAGTAAGCCCACTGGTGGACCCGGCTGGAGCGAACTTGAACGGTGACCCCAAGACGAGCCAGAATCTCCGCCTTTAGCTGGGGGTACTCACGGGCCTCCGTTTCACTCAGGTCGTAGTAAGCCTTCTGCGACTCGCCGGTCAGGAACGGTGCCAGGACATCTGCCCACTGCTCAGCCGGTAACTCCTCTCGCTCAGCTACTCGCTCGAACACAGTGAGATACGCCTCCACGTCGTCGGTCGTCGCCATTTTTTTGTAAAGCCTTTTGTACTGCAGCCCGTGCGGAATGCTGGACAACCGGGTACCCTTGCAGACCAGTATGGGACCCCTCAGTAGTCGTCGCTTGCGGTGCTGCCATCATGCCAGAAAACTTCTCCATCATCAGCTGGAACATGGCTCGGGACTCTTCCTGCTGTTGCTGGAGCATGGCTTGCTGCTGGCGGGACCTCTCCTCCTGCTGCTGGAACATGGCTTGCTGCTGGCGGGACCTCTCCTCCTGCAAGTATTTAATAAAGTCCTCCATCTTGGCTTTATCCTGCACTTTGCCTGCTGCTTTCACCCAGGCCATGCAATGTTGCCGGATGTAGCAAGTCTTTCAGGTGTGTGTCTTTTTGAACTGCCCGCAATCCGAAGCACCATATGTGGGGATTTGGCCCAGTAGAGACCGTGGTAGCGGGGTGCTGGGATGCAGTTCAAGACAGTGACACCAGGGTACAGTCCAAACAGGTCTCGAGAAACATATAAGAATTTATTCAGACAACACCACCACGGTGGCGTAACTCCGTCATCAAGGGGGTACCAGGAACCCCGATCTCCTCAGTCTCTCAGACAAAATATTTGCTTGGGCAGAAACCAACATCCGCTCCCTCTCAGCCACCCATTAACGCTAAAACTTACCTTTCTCATAACCATAACAACAGCTAGGCGTTTGGGGGAAATCCAAAGTTTGTCAATTAAAGAACCCTATCTTAAATTGTGTGAGGATAAGATCGTGCTAATGTTAGATAAAACCTTCACACCCAAGGTAGCCTCATCTTTTCATCGTAACCAAGAGATTATTCTACCTTCCTTCTGTCAGAACCCAAAACATGCCAAAGAACGGGATTGGCATACACTGGACGTCAGAAGATACCTTCTACATTACCTCGAAGTTACCAAATCCTGGAGAAAAGACGACAACATTCTCCTACAATTTAAAGGGAAAAACAAAGGCAGGAAAGCTTCAAAAGCATCCATCGCCAGGTGGATCAGAACAGTCAATCAATGATGCCAACAACCTGGACATTTCAGGGACTATTAGGGCCCACTCGACCAGAGGAGTGGCAGCCTCCTGGGCGGTGAAACGTGGTGCCTCACTGGAGGACATATGTAGAGCAGCTACTTTGTCTACTCACCTAACTTTTGCCAAACACTATAGGCTAGATGTTCAAAGTGCTAGAGACCAGTCCTTCGGAAGGAAGGTCTTACAAGCTGTTGTCCCCCCCTAATTGTTTATCTGGTACATCTCCAGTTGGGGCCATCATGTTTTTTTTGGTTAATTCGGTTACCATTAGTCCACCATGACGGCCCATATATATTTCCCACCCTGTATTTTGAAAAAGTTTAAATTGCCTATTTGTTCTGTGTGCATTAATAACATACAATAAATGGGTTGCATCCAAGGCCGGTGTAGTTATTTGGTAGCCACTGGTGTACGGATGCCGGGGTGGGGTATTTAACCTCTCTGCTTCCTGTCCCTACAGAGGTCAAGGGTCATCCTCCAGTTGGGGCCGTCATGGTGGACTAATGGAAACCGAATTAACGGTGAGAATAATTCTCCTTTTCTCCCAAAATCATCAGAGAGCAGCGATCATTGCCATGACAGCCTGACCCTGTAAAAACAGCCCACAAGAATGTGAGGCAAATGCGGTTTTTTTTTGCCAATTTCACCACATTTTTTTTTCCTGCTTCCCAATACAGGCAGGGAACAATAAATAACATCACACAAATTTGTTATGCAGAAAAATAAGCCCAGTCTGCGTCACCCCATGCAAATATAATCAAAACACAATAAACCAAATAAAAATTGTCTCCCACAATTGAACCTCCCCCCCGTGCTGTCTTTTGGGGGCACCGATTCTGCTGTCATGGCAGCTCTGATGTCCGATCAGGACCTTAGGACTGTCTGCAGGCAAGGCCTGTAAGATGCAGTCAGTGACGGCATCTTAAAGGCACACTAACAGCTTTTGCATAAGCATAGGCTGACACAGCTAATAACCTGTAATACATCATAATACACCTGTATTATCATGAACAAGCAGATGATCGCTTGTTCCTGTCCCAACTAATAAATAAAAATAAATTAATAAAAATGCCCATAAGCCCCATAAACTTATAAAGAGACATATAACGCAAAAAAAGTCTAAATCATAACACAAACCCCACATATATAGCATCATGGCGTCCGTAACAACCTGTAGATTTAAAAAAGAACCCCCTTGATGAACACCGTAGAAAAAAAACTACCAAAAATTATGATTTTTACCTATTTCATCCCACAAAAAATGCCATAAAAAGTGATCATAAAAAACGTATGTACTCCACAATGATACAGTTGCAAAGTACAACATGTCCCGCAAAAAAAACAAGTCACCAGCTCTGTAGACAAAAAAGTAAAAATGTTACGCCACTTGGAAGACGGCAATGCAAAAATTATCGATTTTTCCCCACATTGGGGTCTTATTTGTCAAATTTAGTAAAACGTAAGAAAAAATATATGGTATGGTATCCCCCTAATCGTATTAACCCATAGAATAAAAATACTGTATATTCCGGCGTATAAGACGACCTGGTGTATAAGACGACCCCCCTACTTTCCTGTTTAAAATATAGAGTTTAAGATATATTCGCCGTATAAGACTACCCCTTTTCCAACGCATACAAAACACCGGTAAAAATTTTAAAAGAAGCAGATTTGAATTTAATATGGTCCTTTTTTAATTTAAATTCTTATGACATGCAGGTATATAGCAGGAAAACTGTCGCTCATAAACATAAGGCATACAACAACAACATTACCATTACAGCACAGCCCCCAGTAGTATACAGCACAGCCCCCAGTAGTATACAGCACAGCCCCCAGTAGTATACAGCACAGCCCCCAGTAGTATACAGCACCCATGACGGCCCATATATATTTCCCACCCTGTATTTTGAAAAAGTTTTTGAAAAACCCTTTTTTTGGCGCATCACGACAGAATTTAGGGGATAGACCATCTGAAGATCCAACTGATTCGGACTGAGCACGGTATTTAACTTTCAAATTGTGTCGCCAATGCCAGACAATGCACTTTCTGAGAACTCCGGTGACAGGGTAAGTAAATGTTTCCCCTCAGACC